>QANZ01000133.1:0-36208 GCA_003254925.1 Chamaecrista fasciculata | reverse complement strand
TTTTAAGTCATTTATTTTTTAAAGAAGTGGGGAGAGTGAGTGGGGAGAGAGAGTGGTGATATTTTTTAATTACTTTTTGTATTATTTAGTTCATTAATTTTACTCTATAATATTATAAAGACCGACTACCAGAAATGAGTGAAGCCATATAATATAAAATATATCTCTTTAAAATAGACAAAATATCATAATTTATTTATTTTATTAAAAGACTATGAAGTATGGACACTTCATTTTGATAGGGTGTGGCCGTGTCAGACACGTGTCCGTGTCCGACACCCGTACAACACCCACACGACACATATTCATAAATTTCAAAAGGCAAAACACCCTTTTGTGCCCCTAACGTTTGCAGTGATTTTCAGTTATGCTCCTAACGTTTCATTTGTGTCAGTTGTGCCCACAATGTGAAACGTTAGTTTCAATTATGCCCCCAATTTCAATCATCCAAAAAAAAACACCATTTACGCACGATTTGAGCTCGATTTTGATCAGATTTCATATGAGTTTTAATTTACGGACATCACAAACTTGATTCCTTGGATCAATTTTAAAGATTAAGCTCAAAATAGTCCCAAATCCGAAGAAAATCGGATGCGATGAACCCTAAAAAGGACCAAAACGAAATGCAGCAAAACAAAGCATTTTTCTCAAAATTTCCATGTGCAAAATGATCCTTAGGAGCCGAAAATGAGTACCCATAAACTTATTTATCAAAACAAACTGAAACGAACACGGATTGAAGCTCAAAAGTTCCGAAAAACGGTACACTAACGAGGGTGGAGACATAATTGAAACTAACGTTTCACATTGGGGGCACAACTGGCACAAATGAAACGTTAGGGGCATAACTGAAAATCATCGCAAACGTTAGGGGCACGAAAGAGTGTTTTGTCATTTCAAAATATAAAATCAATTTTTTGTGACTTTATCACGACAAATAATAGAAAATAATATCACATATAACATATATTATGAATATACATTGTAATTTTTAAAATTTTCATCAAATTTATGGATTTTTAATTATTTTTATATATAATTATATGTCGTGCGGTATCATATAATTTTAAGGTTTAAGTGCACTTTTGGTCCCATAACTATGACAAAGGTTTCATTTTGGTCCCATAACTTTTTTTGTTGCAATTTTGGTCCCATAACTTACAAAGGTTTCATTTTGGTCCCATAACTTTTTTTGTTGCAATTTTGGTCCCATCACTATGCCAGGTCATACTTAACGGCTAAATATGGATGGAATTTACCAAGGGACTAACGGTGGAACCTTTTGAGAAGTTATGAGACCAAAATTGCAACAAAAAAAGTTATGGGACCAAAATGAAACCTTTGTCATAGTGATGGGACCAAAATTGCAACAAAAAAAGTTATGGGACCAAAATGAAACCTTTGTCATAGCTATGGGACCAAAATCGCAACAAAAAAAGTTATGGAACCAAAATGAAACCTTTGTCATAGTTTTGGGACCAAAAGTGCACTTAAGCCTAATTTTAAAAATTTGGGATGTCGTGCGTCCGTGTTTTGTTTCGTGTCCATGTTAGTGTCCATGGTTCATATATATATACTAGAGGCTTTGCGTGCCCTAACGGGCATGCAAATATGTATGTAAAATAAATGAGGGACTAAATCATTAACTCAGTAAAAAAGAAGGGATCAAATAATAATTTTTCTCTTATTATTAATTTTGTACTATCCAGAAATGGTGGAGCCATATAATATAAGATATATATATATATATATATATATATAGCTCATAATGTAACTTGTGTTTCATAACGCTTCACTGTTTAGAGTTTATTTTGTACCCAAAGGAATCCGTTTACGATTAGATTCATTTTTTGGCCAAAATTTAGATCTTAGCTGTGAGGGCGGGACGCAAATTTGTGTGGAAGGCTATTAACTTATGAAGAGAAAAATGGGAGACAGAAAGGAAACAGATTCTAACAAAGCGGCTGCAAAATGGCCAATCATCAAACCCAAAAAGAATCTCCAGATTTCCCGTCTCAAAGATAACGATCTGTTCACGGTAGGGGTTCGATCCTAGATATTTTAATTCTCTTACAGTTTTATTCGTCAAAAATGTCTCTGTCGATATCTTGGCTCGATCTTTATTGTTACGATTCATAGGGTTTCAATGAGATAATTATTAATTAAACGAATACTTGCCATAACGAACCTTAGTGCTTGAATTCTCTGGAGTTTATTCAGTAATGGCGACCATAGGAGTAGGTACTCTTTTAGGATGCTTATTCTGCTGCTTTACATAATCAGTTACCCTACAATTCATTTGGCAGCATTCAAATGTAAAAAGTTATAGGATGCAATTTTTTAGTTAATGGATACCCTAAGTTAATTATTGAGTGGAATGTGATCTTGAATTACTTCAAATTTAGTTGTATTCTTCTTCCCTGACTCTAGACAACTGGAAAAGAAGAAAACACTTATATATATATATATATATATATTGTTGCCTCTGCCCTGTTAGAGAGCTGAGTGACCGTGAATTACAAAAAAATATGTAGTCGGCTAAGGTAAAATCTCCAGATTCCAAAACTCCCACTATATATGTAATATAATGCTATACACGATTGTGGCTTGAATCCTTTGTAATTCCATTTTCTATTGTGCACCCATTGTGTTATTTTATGGTGCTTCTCAACTTGATCCGCTTTATTTAGGTGATTTAGCAAGAATTCAATGTTCTGAAGAAGATAGAATACTGTCACCGAAGTCCTTCTCATTTTCCTTAGCTTTGTATACATGTGTTTGAAATCATTCTATAAATTTTTGCTGTGACAATCTTTCTTTTCAAGGATTCAGGTCCAGAGTTTTTTCTCATCTGCTGAATCAAAGGCATTCATCAAAGTTGCTGAAGCAATTGGTTTCACTCATCAAGGGAGTCTTGGTCCAGCTAAAGGTGAAGCTTACAGAGATAATGATAGAATCTCTGTGAATGATCCTGTCCTTGCAAATTTTATTTGGGAGTCTGGGCTCAACAAAGTATTTTCTGACATAAAAATTCGCGGGAAGACTGCTGTTGGTCTGAATCCAAATATTAGACTATATAGGTTGGTTTATTTTTCTTTAGTGATGGTGGTAGTCATTTCTTTTGAAAATTACGAGCTTTCAGTTTGATAAAGAGTTATTCAGGACTTTAGATTCTTATTTGTGTAATCATCTTAACAAATGGAAAACTTATTCGTGTGAATCTCCATGACAAATAGCAAACTTATTTGTGTAATCAGCTTGACAAAAACCATGTCTTATCTCCATTAATATAGTGTTGCAGAAAATGATGAGCATTATCAAGACTAATGATCATGTACTATCTGCATTTTAGGTACAAGGTTGGTCAACGCTTTGGACGCCATATTGATGAAAGTGTTGTTCTTGGGGAGGGAAAGCGCACTTATTACACATTGCTAGTGTATTTGAGTGGTGCCAAAACTGCGACCAACAACTCTAATGATTCTCATGTTGATCCTCTAGTTGGTGGAGAAACTGTCTTCTATGGTTCAAGAAACAGTATTGTGGCTGAGGTAGCTGATTGGTTTTTGTTTCTTTCGATAAAAATATGGTTATTTAATATTTCAATTCCACTTCATGAGTTGGGAATTATACATGCTGTAATTTGTGGAATATGGCAATATGGCTATATGCTTTGAGTTCTAATGCAACATCGATTTCATAGGTGGCTCCTACTGAAGGGATGGCTCTCCTGCATCTTCATGGAGATAAGTGCTTGTTACATGAAGCCAGAAATGTTGTCAAGGGTGTCAAATATGTCTTCCGTTCAGATGTAGTATTTTCCTGAAGAATGGTACATATATATATATATATATTATCAAACGATGATACATTCTTCTCTAGCTATCTACCTGTCAGCCTATCACTTTGCATAATCGCGTATCATCATGATTCTAAATGTTGTTTCTGTGCACTAATATTTTTCCTGAATAGAGATTAATGCCATAAATGATTTTCTATTCTAATATTTAAGAACAGAATCAGGAAATCTTGTTGAAGTTTTAGTTAAGAGAATATCATGTTGTCAAAGAATATTGTACATAATTCATTTAGGCTTTCTTCTGAACGGGGCAGTCAACAGAAGGTAAGGGGTCACAATTGGACGGAACACTGTAACTTTTAGTTAAGAGAGATATAAGTTGCTTTTCCATTATGTTTTGTTCAGTTTACAACATGTATACAGTATTTTCTTATTTGTTTCCTTTTTCTGAAAACCATGAAACTATTCCAAGGTTTTATAGTTTCAACCTTTTCAAACAGAAATCAAGCTTTTCTCCCTGACATTTATGAATTAGTTTCTGGTAACTTCCATGACGACTTCCTTAGACAGATCTCTAAATAGTCCTTCTCATGATCTCGTTCTTGTGCCCGTTGCCATGAATGTTTTGCACGATGTCACTAAAATGCATCACCGTCTAGATTGCATCACTGTTGATAATCGTGATTTGTAATCATGTTGATTTTTGGAGAATAATATTTGTAATATTATTGATCAAAAGAGAAAAGGTTTACAATGCTTAAATAAGAGAAAAACTTCCTAATATCTACTAAGATATCTCATCTAATATCTAATCTAATATTTGATAAGATAATTTTAGGACGTCTGGCAATGAAGGCCAAATATCAATACGTCAATGAAGGACGTATGGCAATGAAGGCCGAAGATCAATGGCAATGAAGGCCAAAGATCAATACGTACGGCAATGAAGGCCGAATAAATATAATGGCAATGAAGGCCGAATATTGATTTCATCAAATGAAGGATGTATCAATAACAGTTGTCAATTAAAGACAAAAATAGTGATGGCTTGTGTTCTTGTCGGAGTCTCAGGGGCTCTCTTCACTAGATCTTGTACTCCTTTTAGAACCTCAGAGGCCATTGGTACCATCAATTAAGGACGATGCTTGAAATCGGCAATTAAGGCCAGAACTCAAAAGGATGGCATGTGTTCTTTTTCCGAGTCTTAGAAGCTCCCTCCTTCAATGGAGCTTGTACTCTTGGAACCTCAGAGGCCATTAAAAAGAAAAGATTGAAGAAAAATCAGCTAAGATGAGTAAATCTGCCAACAAACTGCAGAAAACCCTATCTTCAACAAAGAGTGATCACTAACAGCCACCAAAACCTCAAGATGACAGTTGGGGGTCGCCGGAAATAGGTCGGAGACGGCGGCGCAATAGACCGATGGACATGACGAAGACTCACGCGCCTTCACGTGGCCGGCGCGTGAAAAAAACGCAAGAGGCTCACGCGCAGATCAGTTTGCTGCCGGACTCCGGGTAATGACCTTCTAGCGGCTTCTGCCTCCATCCCTGCCGGCGGTGACACAAAATGGCAACTTTGAAAAATGAACCAACTCAGCCCTAACCAAGTTTGCTCACTAGACAGGGGAAGAAGTTTCGCAACTAGAAGAAAATTCATCCGAGATCAAAAGGGAAGCCTGATACCATGTTGATTTTTGGAGAATAATATTCGTAATATTATTGATCAAAAGAGAAAAGGTTTACAATGCTTAAATAAGAGATAAAAACTTCCTAATATCTACCAAGATATCTCATCTAATATCTAATCTAATATTTGATAAGATATAAATCAAATTCTACTAAGATATTTCTAATCTTAAAAGATAATTATAAAATAAGAAATAAAATAATTCTAAATAATCCTAGATTTCTCAACAGATCATATAAAGCAACAAATTCAATTTTTTGTAGTAGTTCTCATTGTTTTTTTAATTTGATATCACTTTCGTGAGACCCTGTGGCAGTGGCCTATTCTTTCTTTGTAGGATGAAATAATATGGCAAGTCCTTTATTTAAGAATGTTAGCTGATAAAGCTCACATATCCACTAGAAACAGCTTGTGCATTATCCGCTCTCTATGAAATTTGAGACTATTGTTGATTGTATATATAAATTTAATATTGCTGATTGTATAGATAGTCATAATCGTTGGGATAGACAACAAGAATTAAGGAATTTCATTAATGTATATATGTGTACCTTCCTTCTATGAATAATACACACTGAACTATTCCCTTCATATTTGTTTTACATGGTATTAGAGCTTTCTATGAAGGAAGTGGATCCTCTGTAGTGCAAATACATTGTAGTTTAGAGAGAGAAAGGAAAAGTAAGAGAAAGAAGTTGTGGGTTCCATTGACACTTCTCTCTAATTATTCCTTTCTTTTTCTAAACTGCATTGCATTTGCTTTGCAGAAGATCCAGGTTCCTCTTTGGACCAAAGCCACTCCTTCCCTTTTCTGCCTTTTGTTGTTTTGGTTTGTTCCTTGTGGCTGTTTGACTAACCATATGGAGGCACACTGTTTTGGTCGCCCATGGGTGTCATCGCCCCAGCAGGGGAAGATGATATCTCATATTTGTCAAGAGGCCTTGCATCCCTAGATTATCTTAAGAGATGTTTTGTTGTTTTTCCTTGTTTTTCATTTGACTCGAGGTTTTACTAGAAGATTTGAATCCCCAAGTTTTGTTTATACAATGTTTAAGTTAAAGTTAATCCCAGTTTTTTCCTTTTTAAAAATTGTGTGTTTATATGTGATATATATATATATATACAGTCAACAAAGTCCATGTGAACAGAAATTACTCAAGCTAACAAATAATTGATATCTCATATTCTAGTGCCCATAACTCTAGCCCTCAAAAATTATAATTTTTGCTACTAATTTATATATTCCACTGAAAATCACATTTGAAAGAATATTTGCCAACATAGACTATTTGGTGACAATAATTCTCATAGCCAAAGGACGTTAGTTTGTGAGTGATTCAGACATCTACATGGCAACATATCTCCCCACTATAAGTAATATCTGTGGCGACATGTAGTCGTCATCAAAATCTCATTTTGGTTGTAATATAATGCACCTTACAATGTCTTTTAGCAGTGACAGATACTACTTCCAATTGCGACAATGCTTTCAGTGACAACTCCTGATATTGTCACCATTGTGGCGACTGTCAAATTTTATTTGCCCACAATGTCAAAATTTTGTCACATTTGTGTGACAATGATATATATCCTACATCGAATAAATATAAAAAGATAAGGGAATTTTTAAGTTGTGAGACAGTCCTATTTTATACCCTAGTGTTTTGGAATAGGTTCTCCTCATAGCTCAAGTATCTACAATGGGCATCAAAGTATCATTCCATAGATTCAATTGTAATCATGTGGCATAGGTGATGATGTCAGTATTGTAGTGTTCGCCTGAGACTTAAAACCAACACAAAATCAGTCTATGTGATTGTCAGAACTGAAAATCGTGGTGAAATATTTAACCAAAGACAGTCATATCAATGGTAATTAGTGGGGCGATAATAAGTGAAGTAGCATTTATTCAATCATGGTAATTACAGATCATAATAGTGGTGTATTTGTGAACTATACACACATATATAATGCGGGAAAAGGAAATTAAAAAAGAAAATTTGGGTGATCAATCTCAGGTCATTTCTTCTCATTTTTTCGATCATCAGTTCACAACCCGACAGTGACGTCTCACTTCTCCATAATGTGACACCCCCAAATTCCCAAGTTTCAACATTGAAGAAACAAACTCTTGGAAGAACAAACTTTGATCCTTAGCAAATGCTTCAACAATCCATTTGGTCCTATGATCCCCAGCAAGTGATTGATCTGATAAAAACAAACCCTTTCCAGCAATCACTCTCTTGTAATAGTCATTATCAAACACTGAAGCTGTTGAGTCTAAGAATTCTCCAGCATTGTGGTCCCTAAATGGTTTTGGTGGGCATTTCTTCTTGAGATTATGTGCAAACTCAGTGTTCAAACTAGGATCAATGTCATGTAGTAAGCTGAAGTTATGAAGGCGAGTTTCAAAAGAAGAACAATGTGAGAAGCCAAGAGTGTGACCACCTGATAGAGTCACTAAATCTTTTACTCCCAAACCTCTTTTAGCAAAACTTTGAATGAGTTGAGTGACATTCAATGTAGGAGCTGGTAAGTTTCTTGTATCAGATGCTTTTGATACTCTTCCATCCTTCCTTCCTTTAAGTACATCCCAATGTGGACCTCCAGACTGTTAAACAAATTATACATAAAAGTAATTACATAAGAGCTAGTAAATTAAATTAATTACTTTTTTTATATTTGAATTAATTTGTGATATGTAAAGTGAGAAGCTTTTAACTTATTTCAAATAGTCATTTTGGTAGTGAGAAGCTTTTAACTTATTTCAAATAGTCATTTTGGTCATCAAACTATGAGATAAGTTTCATTTTGGTCATCAAACTTTCACATCTGTTTTATTTTGAACCCCAAAATGTAATTTTGTCTGATTTTCGTTGATATTGATAACCTGGACAAGTGAGATAGATCATTTCTCTCTGGATAGATAATCACCTGGGTTACCACATCTCTCGCCGCAATGGCTAATATATCAGCACATGAAACTATGTGAGGGCAAGCTTTTTCAAGCTTGGCCTTAGCATCATCAATCACATAGAATGATCGAACTGAGATATTAGGAGGCCCATCTTTCTCTGCTTTGTTTCTGTGAGTTGAGTCCAATAGTATTGATGCATCACAACCCTGCACAAATATATACATCGTAATGAGTAATAATCATAAAGAAAACAATATTATACGTATACTCATGTATGTACACTTTTGAGATTGAGGAACAGAGAGAGCAGAGCATAGCATACATAGTTACATACCCTTATGAAGCAGTCATGAAAGAACATCCTCAAAATACGTGCTGGGACTTTTGGGTCATGTTTAGAAGCATTGAGGACCGTTTCAGAAATTATTTTCTCCAATTCAGGACATGTTTGGGCATAGTAGTTTGCATCAAGCTCTGCTTTGGACACTGTAAAAACTGAATGAAATGTCAGGAGGAGGAATGCGATAGGGAAGAAAATGGGTTTTGCTGGTAGAAAAGCCATGAATGAATGAATAATCTGAAATTGGAAAGTTTCAACTTTCAAGTTATGATGATCACTTGATGCCATGTAAACACATATATATAGAAGCCATGCTAACTAACAAAGTAACAAAAATTATGTATGACGCATGGCCGTTATTCTTTGAAGCCACTCAAATTAGTTTTGATCCTTTTATATAATCTTTCCTGCTTTAAGATCAAGCAGTACTATCTGAGCTCAAAATTAACAAAAAGTACAATCTTGTTAGGTTAGGTACTAATAATTGGTAATATGTGTAGTTTAATATTATACTATATAGTTCTGTTGGCTTGCATATATATCAGGTTATCAGTTTAGGTGAGATGTCATGTTGATGGATGGAGTACAAGATTTGCTCGAATTTCTTGCCTTTTGTTTTAGTGGAAAGGTTCCTACAAGACAAGGACAAACTAAGAAAGAAATTGTACGTCATATATTTTTATCATTATTGTACTACTTTTCCAAGGATCTTGGCTTACAAATGCTGCATTGTAACTTAGTGTAGGCTATTTTGGGCTAGTTTATATTTACAGGAGAGTCCCACCTTGTCATAGGATGATTTGTTAGGAAGATCTCAAAGAGAAGAACAAAATGACATCTTTGGGTGGCCATTATATTTTCATTACAATTTTATTATCCCCATTTTCATTACAAAACTTAAGCTATAGTGCTATATGGGTGTTTGTTTTCCAATTAATTCAACTCATGTTATTTACATTTTAGTCCATGATATAAAATATATAATTCAGACGCCAAAAATATACATTTTGGTCTCTTCTCCAGTATATATATGGGTATACAAGAGAGACAGATAGTGGAAGAAGAGTGGATGATGCGATGTGCTCATGCGTGAAGATCAACGGTCATATTATTATTACCCGCAAAAAGACAAACCGTTTTGATTAATATATAATTTTTGGTCCCACATTTTTTTCGTGGATAACATTTTGGTCCTTCAATTTATTTTTTGGAGGAAAGTTTGCAATATAGAAACCCAATCATTGATGAATGCAATTTTTTACGGGTCAAGAGATATATTTCACTTTCGTAAGGACCGATTCGTTCAATTTATATAAAATCATAGACCAAATGGTAGGTTTTTAAAAATTTTCATGTTATTTACATTTTGGTCCTTTCATTTCATTACATAGTACTACTCCAACCTTCATTACAAATATTCACATCTAGCACAAATTCCGAGACAATTTCATTACCATTTCATTTCATAACCACCACAACCAAAAAGTCAAAATATTATTTTTTTTATTTCTATTTATTTCCATTATCAATTATCAATTCTACCCCTATACAATTTAAAAAAACCATATATTTATTTCAACCAACCACAATCATTACATACCCTTTTTCATAATTTCACATCCTATTTTTTTCATTACATCTCAAACTAATCCAAACACCATTTTCATTACATAATTTTCTCATTATCATTTCATTACATAACATCATCATTTCATTACCTACTTCTAATCCAAACACACCCTAAGGCGATCTTCATGGGAACCCCGCATGCACAGCCTAAAGAAGGTTGTGCATAAGGGGATGAGTTCTATATAACTTCCTGGATATATTGAGTTGGGCTAAATATGAGGTGGGTTGGGTTTTTAAAAAAATTATTTCAAACCCAAACCTAGAGGAATGAATTGGATTGTGTGGGCTCACCGGCTAACTTATTTTAATTTACAAACAATTTTGTTTTGCAAAAAATATATTTCACTCTACACTCTAAGGACAAGATGCATTTCTTTCAATGCAAAACTTTTACATATAAATATATAATTGTATTGTCACATAATTCCTGGAGCCACACTAATTTGATTATGTTATTCTTTTGAATATTTTTTGTATTGAACATTTGTTAATTACTTTGCATAAAATAATTCAACAATATTGTAATTTATTTAGCGTTATATATATATATTTGGCGTATATAATAATTAACATATCCAAAATGTTCAACTAATGTTTTATATAAATAAATTAATAGAATTTTATCTATACTATATTATATGTGTGAGGGTGTTTTTGGTTGGTAAAAAATAATTAAATTAAAAATTAAAAAAATAAGAAGTAAATATGTGGAACTTGATAATTGACTATATGGGAGAGAGAAAGTAGTTGATGGGATTTAAGAAAGTGAAAACTTATTATTTGGTCTTTTAATTTTCATACTTCTAACGATTTAATCCTTGAATAATAGAAACATAATATTTAATCACTGAATAACTACAAATGTCAAATCAAACGTTACACACATATTTCAGTGTCCATTAGAACATGGAAAGCCCCTAGTGTATATATATATATATGTCAAATATAGGTATATTAAATGTATTTAATATATTATTTATTTTAATTTTATTATTATTTTTTCGTATGAAATGTAATTTTTTAAAAACGTACAGAAGCATCTCTTTAACTTAAAATTTCAATTAAATAACTTATCCAATGGTTTCTTTAATAAAAATTAAGAACTTGCCACTTCATACATAGATGAACAAACTACTATATTAATTTTGGAATTATGCTGATAATTTTGTTCCATGAAATTTATATTATAAATTTAGTTTTAGTTGCTAAAACTTAATATAATTAGGAGATAATCAAAGATCAAAGAATAAAGAATGAGAGAATCACTAACCTGAAGTTGAAGTTATCTTAGAATGAAGAAGGTAACAAAAGAAACAAAATCATCAGTAATAATAATGTTACCTTCATGGTAATCAAGATCGAGATTTTGATAAAGTTTACCTGGCCAAATTGCACATAAAATCGGAAATAATTGAGATCATAATGGGATTGTGATTTTTTGGGTAGGATCGTAAGATCCTAGCGATCTTGGTCACATTTTGAATTTCTTTTTTTCTTAGCATTTTGACATTTTTTTTTAGAGAAAACATATTATTTGATCTCTGAATTTACACCGAGTCAACTAATCAGTTCATGAATAATCAAAATACACGATTTGATCCCTGAAATATTTCAATTACCAACTATTTGGTCCCTAAATTTGAACTAACTTTATACTTTTTGGTCCTTGAATTTGTACTAACTTAATACTATTTGGTCCATGAATTTGAACTAATTTTATAATTTTTAGTCCCTGAATTTATACTAAATTAATACTATTTGATCCTTGAATTTGAATTAACTTTATACTTTTTGTCCTTGAATTTGTATTAAATGTATACAATTTGGTCTATAAATTTGTACCTTTTGGTCCCTGAATTTGACCCAGGGACCAAATTGTTGACATTTGTAATAATTCAAGGACTTATTTGTTAACTCGATGTAAATTCAATGATCAAATAATATGTTTTCTCTTTAATTTTTTAATTACTAAAAATTAATGTTATTGTATATATATTATTTTTTTTTACCAAAAAAAAAACTTATATATTACGATCCTCGATCCAATCTTCCAATTCGATCTATCCTATAACCTTTTCTTATTTTTAACAAAATCTCGATTTTGATTACCTTCATAATCGTTATCTTCCTTAGATGATGATTCGTTCTCTTCAACTTATCGTTCAGTAATGTTTATGGCAGGTTGTAAAACAATCAAATAAACGATAATGCTTTTTTGCCAATCTTTCAAGTTGGGAAGGAGATGAATCTTCTGGTTCCGGGGGGGAGTGAAGTCTTGATGGAAGATTTGCACAAGATTCATTGGGAAGGTCTTACAAAAACACTCTGACACTCAAATTTGAAGAAAAATTAAAGAGTGAGATTAAGCAAGAGTGTGAGGGAGAGAGTACTAACCTTTGCTTTAGGGTTCATAGGTTTTTACATAAACATTGATCCAATTGAGATCAGTTGAGAGGTGAGGAGAGTGGTGTCGAGATTCTAGGAGGTATGTATCTTTAGATTTCAAAATCATACTTGACCGAATCAATGAATTATTGAGATTGTCCATACGAGGTGCCCTAGTGTCCATACAACAAGCATTCAACTTATAGTATCACTAACCCCTCCCCCTTGGGGGAAGGATGGCGTTCTACCCATATCATATCAATAAAGTAAAATTGAATTAATAATCAAATATCATAATTATCATCTTGAAAAAAGGTATTTCTCTTTCTGGGTTTAGATTCAATTGAGTAAAAACAAATTCTTTATGTTTTTAATTTTTTACAAGTATTTTTTGTTAGAGTTATTTTTATTCGACACACTGTCCGATATTAAATATGGTGATCTCTTTTATTAAACCTACAAGGTTTATCGATCCAACACAATATTAAAAGAGTAAATATATTATATATGTACAAATCGTTCTTTAATTAAAAGACATATACACGAGTTAACAACTCAATTTTTAAAAGTTTAATTTGTACTTTTTAATATTTTAAAGTTGTATTATAGTTCTTTTCTCCTTTAAATTGGTCCTTAATATTACGTGCTTAATTAAAATGACTAATTAAGTTTATTGTTCCACGACTTTCAAAAACTTAATTTTTAATGATTGAGACAAGCTTAGTTATGAGTATGCAAAGACTCAACAGTGACAACTATGGTTGTTAAAATCGCGATTTAGCTCTTAAAATCACTAAAATCATAATTTTACCCCCCAAAATCGATCCAAATCGTAGCTAAAATTGCATAGGGGTAAAATCGGATCAAACTCGATCAAAATCGCGAGTTTGAACCGAGTTAACAAGTTTGACTTGGACTGGTTGGTAGTTTTGACAAAAACTTATCCAAACAAAAAAAAATCCATGTGCAGCCCAAAAAAAAGTCCAAACAAAAAAAATCCATGTGCAGCTTCTTCACTTCTTTTTCGACTGATTAGTTTCGTTTCCAGTTTCCAATTCCTAGTTCATCGTTTCCAGCTTCTTCACTTCTTCACGGCATGGTTTGTTTGAACTTGAAGAATCGAAAGTTTGAATGGGGCTGTAATGTTGGTTTTGATATATACCCTTTTGCCTTCAGGGTCCCCTCCCACTCAGACCCGACGCCAAGAGCATACTGGCAGGGTCCCCTCCCACCTCCAGCTGTCATGGGACCACCATACAGATCTTCTCAGATCTTCTTGGACACAATCCCCCAGACCTTGGGATACTTGCCTGACTCCACAGGCACAGGTCACTATCAGCCACTTACCACACTGTACTTCCTCCTACTACATATACACACTCATACACCTTAAACAAGGTAAGTGATGAATCTCTCGACAGATCTTACTCTCACTTCCCACTCTCTCTAACTTGAGCTTCGGAGTGGATTCACAGGGGCCTCCCCCTGTGAATCCTTCTTGCAGGTTTCTAGTTCCTCAGGAGGTGGACAAAGATCGCAGGGAGCCCCCTGTGCTTCCTCTTCTGCAGGATCCGACGACCCTAGCCCCTCGGAGACTGCAGCACGTTGAGAACTCAAGGTTAGATCCCTCACGATCCAGCTTTGTAGTTTTCACTGGCGCCGTCTGTGGGGAAGCCTCCTTTTCCCCTGGCTTATTCGCTGATGCTGAGAGCAAAAGCAAAAACATCTCACTCTGGAGCTGGCTCGTCGAGATCTAGAGGGTGAAGCAACCCATTCTCGTGAGTTTGTCCTCTGGAACCTGAGAGATCTAACGGGTGAAGCTCAAACACCCATTATCGTGAGTTCGCCAAACTCAGAGACCAGATCTGACTGTGGTGTGGATCTCCGAAGTTGTCTCTCGCCGTGAGCCTCTTCGTCGAAGTCATCTCCTCCCCGAACCAGATCTGAGCGAGCACTTTGCCTCCGAAATTGTCTCCCCAACAAACCAGATGTGAATGTATGCTTCCTCTTCGAAGCTACCTTCTTTCCATTTTCTCTCGCCGTGAGCTTCTCCGTCGAGCTATCACCTCACCAAACCAGATCTGAACGAGTGCTTCGTCTTCGAAGTCATCTTCCCACGAACCCAGATCTGAAAGAGCACTTTGTTTTCGAAGTCGTCTCTCCATCAAACCAGATCTGAAGGAGTACTTCGTGTTCAGAGTTACCAGCCTGAACCCCTCCATGAGAGCGACGATGCCCCGCAGGTCGGAGTTACCTGCTTCGGCTAGCCATGTCACGAAACCTCACAGCAGAAACATGACTCAAAAAGGTATTGACTCAAAAAACGCGAATCAAATTTTGGGAGTTAGAGTTACTTCCCTCGGACTCCCCTCCGGATAGGCAGACACGCGTCGGATCCGACGACTTGGGCGCCGCCGACCCTGTGCGACCATGTCTCCCCGACTGCCTCAGCGACTACTCTCCCCGACAAGAGGGACAGGTGATATACGCCATCTCTGGCTCGCTACTGTTTCCTTCCCTGGACCCCCCTCCGGATAGGCAGACACACGACAGATCATGACTGGGGCGCCGCCGACCATGTGCGGACATGTTCCCCCGACAAGAGGGACAGGTGATATCCGTCATCCCTGTCTCATTACTTTTTCCGACCAATGGTGGTTTCCAAATAAGTCATCTCCTAAACTCTCACTCTGGCATCTCATAAAGACCACTTCAGTCCACTTTCCACATTTGTCAATCCTGTGTGCGTTTTGTTCGCCTGCTGAATGATACATGGACATCATTATACATGTGCATTTTTATGACATAGGATACACTCCCCTCCTCGGACACTATCCGGGTCGGTAGGTACCCCCCCCTCGGAGACCCTCCAGGATTGGTGGACCCCTCTTCGGACACCCTCCAGGACCGGCACTACGCCTCCTCGGACACTCTCCGGATTGGTGGACCCTCCTCGGACACTCTCCAGGGTTGGTAAATACCTTCCCGGATCCCCTCCAGGAGTGGCGGATATCCCGCACCCGGCTTCTCGCCCCGAGTTGCTGGTCTATGATTTTGTCAATCATCTTCTTCAAACCTTATTCGCATTTACATATGCATTTATATGACGTCGGGTCCCCCCCCCCCTCCTCGGACGCTCTCCGGGTTGGTGGAAACCCCCCTCGGACACAATCCAGGATTGGCGGACACATCTTCGGACACTCTCCAGGACCGGCACCACGCCTCCTCGGACACTCTCCGGATTGGTGGACCCTCCTCGGAAACTCTCCAGGGTTGGTGGATACCTTCTCGGATACCCTCCAGGAATCGCAGGTACCCCGCATCCGTCTATGCACTCCGAGGTGCTGCTTTGTGATTTTTCAATCATCCAAGTCACACTTTAAACATCACATATGTGGTAATTTTGACTGCAAAAATGGACTGACAAACCCGCCAGGGGATTGGATAGCGCTTTTCCATTTTGCAGGACTTCGAGGAATACGACTCCCTCCTCAGATACCCTCCAGGGTTGCCGGACACCGCCTCGGATCATCGCCAGGATGGCACTACCCCTCCTCGGACACTCTCCGGCGTCGGTGGATACCCCCCTCAGACACTCTCCAGGATTGGCAGACACCTCCTCGGACACTCTCCAGGACTGGCACTACGCCTCCTCGGACACTCTCCAGGATTGGTGGCCTCCTCCTCGGACACTCTCTAGGGTCGGTGGATACCTCCTCGGATACCCTCCAGGAGTGGGGACTAAACAGTGTACTCCAGAACGACAAGGAAGACTGTCTAATTGTACACACATGGTTACAATACTGTAACGTATTTTAATATAGCATACATGCTCTTATTAATGCAATAAGTTGTCATTTCGGGTTTACTAAACACAGCTTCTGTAGTGTTGTTTCCAGCACATCAGCTACGTTCATCTAATCACAATCTTAACCCCTCCATGAGGGTGACAGACCTAGCCTCTCCAGGAGAGCAATAGGGCAACCACTGCCCAATGGCCGATTCCCTCCAGTCGGAGAATGGCGGATTCCCTCCACTCGGAGGACGACTTATTCCCTCTGTTCAGAGGATGACGAAAAGTATACTCACTTCCCCCTACTACAAACTCCATGCAAGCATCCGCTTATTTATGAAGGCAAGCATCCGCTTGTTTACGAAGGCAAGCACCCGCTTGTTTAGGAAGGCAAGCATCCGCTTGTCTATACAAGCAGAAGTGTATTCACGCTTCTCCGCCATACGAGCATCCGCTTGTCTACGCCAGCAGAAGTGTATTCACGCTTCTCCGCCATACGAGCATCCGCTCGCCTACGCCGGCAGAAGTGTATTCACGCTTCTCCGCCATACGAGCATCCGCTTGTCCATACCGGCAGAAGTGTATTCACGCTTCTTCGCCGTACGAGCATCCGCTCCATTAAACAGGCGGGGAGCGGCACCTCCCCATGCCTTAACAAGGGCCACAGCGCCCCGCGGGTCAGGAGTTACCCGCCGGCTAGCCAACGTTGCCGGAAACCCAAGAGGAAAACGAAAGCAACACAACACAAGTCCTTTGCAGAGGACACTGAGCTCACGTACAACTTCTGGCTAAGTCCACACCCTTCCTAAGGGGGACAACGCCGCCAAACATTCCCCTCAACCCGGAGGACAAAAACATTAGCCTCCCTGAAGGCGCCAACACCTCAAGAGGTGGGTACATCAAGTTCCGGCAAGGCCCTCACCCTCTGCCAAGAAAACGAGACTCCCAGCCTACAAGAGCGATCAAAACCCCAAATTTTGGCTAAGCCCAAAAAGTTTGAAGAAGATTGCCGGGTACCCTCCACTCGGAGGATTGCCGGATATCCTCCACCCGGAGGATGGCAGGATACCCTCCACCCCGAGGATTGCCGGATGCCCTCCACTCGGAGGATGGCAGGATACCCTCCGCCCAGAGGATTGCCGGATGCCCTCCACTCGGAGGATGGCAGGATACCCTCCACTCGGAGGATGGCAGGATACCCTCCACCCGGAGGAGTGCCGGATGCCCTCCACTCGGAGGATGGCAGGATACCCACCACCCGGAGGATTGCCGGATGCCCTCCACTCGGAGGATGGCAGGATACCCTCCGCCCGGAGGATTGCCGGATGCCCTCCACTCGGAGGATGGCAGGATACCCTCAACCCGGAGGATTGCCGGGTACCCCCACTCGGGGGATTGCCGGATTCCGAGGACCCGGAGGATCGCCGGATACCACACACTCGGAGGATTGCCGGATACCCCCACCCGGAGGATTGCCGGATACTCCCTGCAACAAAGTGTATTCACACTTCTTCAAAATTCTTCTTCAACGCCTCGGAATGGGCAACAACGCCCTGCAGGTCGGAGTTCCCTGCAACAAAGTGCATCCGCACTTCTCAAAGACTAAAGTGTATTCACACTTCTCCAGGACCGACGGAGGTCTATTGCGCGGATGGTAATTCCGATTGTGTTCCTCGGACAACGGGGGCACCCCCCTCGGACGCCGACGACGGGGACACTTCCCCCGGACCTTTTGGAGGGACTAGTGATATATACCCTTTTGCCCCCAGGGTCCCCTCCAACTCAGACCCGACGCCAAGAGCGGATTGGCAGGGTCCCCTCCCATGTTCCTCGGACCTTTTGGAGGGACTAGTGATGTACACCCTTTTGGCATACTGGCAGGGTTCCCTCCCACTTCCCTCGGACCTTTTGGAGGGACTAGTGATATATACCCTTTTGCCCCCAGGGTCCCCTCCCACTTCCCTCGGACCTTTTGGAGGGACTAGTGATATATACCCTTTTGCCTTCAGGGTCCCCTCCCACTCAGACCCGACGCCAAGAGCATACTGGCAGGGTCCCCTCCCACCTCCAGCTGTCATGGGACCACCATACAGATCTTCTCTGATCTTCTTGGACACAATCCCCCAGACCTTGGGATACTTGCCTGACTCCACAGGCACAGGTCACTATCAGCCACTTACCACACTGTACTTCCTCCTACTACATATACACACTCATACACCTTAAACAAGGTAAGTGATGAATCTCTCGACAGATCTTACTCTCACTTCCCACTCTCTCTAACTTGAGCTTCGGAGTGGATTCACAGGGGCCTCCCCCTGTGAATCCTTCTTGCAGGTTTCTAGTTCCTCAGGAGGTGGACAAAGATCGCAGGGAGCCCCCTGTGCTTCCTCTTCTGCAGGATCCGACGACCCTAGCCCCTCGGAGACTGCAGCACGTTGAGAACTCAAGGTTAGATCCCTCACGATCCAGCTTTGTAGTTTTCAGGTTTGTTGTTAACTTACTCTTAATTTAAATGTTAAAAAGAAAAAAAAAAGTTTTCTTATCCTATTTTATGGTTTTATCCGTGAGTGGTGAGATATTAATTTATGTTTATTTTATGTGGCCCAGTATGAGTCTTTTTTGTTTGGTGAGACAATATGAGTTTTATTTTAATATTTATGTAATTATTTTATACGGTTAATTTGTTAGTTATATTAGTGTTAGATATCTAAAAATATTTATTTTGATCAATGCATAGTGAATTTGAATATTTATTTATGAATTTAAATTGATTAATTGAAGATATATATAATTTTAAAAATTTATTATTTATATATAAAAAAAATTTTACTATTTTACGATACGATTTTACCTTCTTTTTCGATTTTACCTAAACTTTCGATTTTAACCACCTTAGTGACAACTAGAGTCTATAGTATGTTGGAATATCTCTCTTTTGCAACAAATAGCCATATATGTTGATGTTATAGTGTAAACACACACATATATATATATATATATATATATATATATATGTAAAATTTTCCTTTGAATCGAGGAAGATGCATGTAATTAACCACAATTACATTTTATTTATTTAAAATCTTCCATTTGTTTTAAGCCACAAAAGCATTGGTAAAAGGGGACATTTTTAGTCTCCTTCATTCAACTCTCTCCCTTTTCCTCTCATCATTAGTTCAATTTACAACCCGACAATTAAGTCTGATTTCCCCATCCTCAGACACACCCACATTCCCAAGTTTCAACATTGAAGAAGCAAACTCTTGAAAGAACAAACTTTGATCCTTAGCAAATGCTTCAACGATCCCTCTTGTTCTATCATCCCCAACAAGTGATTGATCCGATAAAAATAAGCCTTTTCCATTAATCACTCTCTTGTAATAGTCATTATCAAACACTGAAGCTGTTGAGTCCAAGAAATCTCCAGCATTTGGGTCCCTAAATGGTTTTGGTGGGCATTTCTTCTTGAGATTAAGTGCAAACTCAGTGTTCAAACTAGGATCAATGTCATTTAGTAAGCTGAAATTATGAAGGCGAGTTTCAAAAGAAGAGCAATGTGAGAAGCCAAGAGTGTGACCACCTGATAGAGTCACCAAATCTTTAACTTCTAAACCTCTTTTAGCAAAGCTTTGAATGAGTCACCAAATCCTTCCATCTTTTCTTCCTTTTAAAACATCCCAATTTGGACCTCTAGACTGTCATAGTAAATTTCAACAAAAGTAATCAATTCATATATATAAAAGTTAATCAATGATATTTGGAGTAAACTAACAATTTGGTCTTTGAAAGATTACCCAATTGACAACTCGGTCCCTAAAAGATTAAAACGAACGTTATACTCTCTAGTTTATCATGGAAAGAACTAATAACTCTATTTTGATCTTTCAGGGACTAAAATATGTATTTCAATCTTTCTTAGACTAAGTTGTCATCTTGATGATCTCTAAGGGACCAAATTGTTAATTTATTTAAAATATTTGTTACACTACTCTAGTACTCAATACTAGTAGATCTATATATATATATATGTTGTCATGTAAATTTTTGCTTTGGGCGAAAGTCTTGTGTTTTAGTTTTAAAGAGAGTTATATTTTAAATTTTAACTGATAATTATTTATTTGTTAAAAGATCAATACAAGTGAATTGGCAGTTCAATTCAATCCATAAAAGACAATGGATTCTAATATTTTGAAAATAAAATTACGAAATGTAGTTGTTCAAACAAGAAATTATGATGGTCATATAGTCATTTTAGTCTTCAAATTATGGGGTAACTTTCATTTTGGTTCTAAAATCATTTTTTGTATCATTTTAGAACTCTAACTTTCGCATTCGTTGCATTTTGGTTCAGAAAATGTGATTTCATCTGATTTTATTGTTATTTCTAACCTGAACTATTGAGATAGACTAATTTTCTCTTATGCATATGTCATAACAAGTGAGTTGGTGAAGAGAAAAAGAAAAGTTTTGGCTCTTAGAAAGAAAAATTAACCATAAATTAATCTCGAATTTGTGATTAGAAATGAAAATTTTTCTTTTTCTCTTTTTCAACTCACTTATTATAACACATATATGAGAGAAAAATTATTCATCTCAATTGTTCTAGTAATAAATAATGGCAGAGATCAAATAAAATCACATTTTGAGGATCAAAATAGAATAAATGTGAAAATTTGAGGACTAAAACGGAACAGAAAATAATTTTAAGACCAAATGAAACTTACCGCATGCACAATCTTTTTTTGTGGTTATCGGTTTTTCCTTTTTGTCTAGATTGAAACTTGACAATAAATCTGATATATATATGACTGATATATTGATGTGATACTTAATTGATGATGTGAGAAAATATCTCATAAAACGAGATTTATTTTATTATGATTGTAATTGTAACTTACCAATACTACCACATCTCTTGCTGCAATGGCAATTATGTCAGCACATGAAACTGTGTGAGGGCAAGCCTTTTCAAGCTTGGCTTTAGCATCATCAATTACATAGAATGATTGAACTGAGACATTAGGAGGCCCATCTTTCTCTGCTTTGTTTGTGGGAGTTGAATCCAACAGTATTGATGCATCACAACCCTACAAAATTTAAGATTAAAAGCAGAAGACACAACAAATGAAAGACAATATAAGTAGGTTAAAACTTCATTTTGGTCCCCAAATTATGGGATAAGTTTTATTTTGGTTCTAAAATTATTTTTTAATCCGTCTTGGTTTTCAAATTTTCGCATTTGTTTTCTTTTGTTGCTATTTATAACCTGGACAGTTGTGATAGACCATTTCTCTTTCAAGTGTCACAATAAGTGAGATGACAATAACAAGATTTTTTTTAGTCGAGATAAAATTCTAGTTGATTTTTTTCATACAAAGAGTGAAAAATTTTCTTTTTTTCTTTATCAACTCACTTATATATGACACATATGAGAGATAACTAATTTATATGTGCGAAAATCAAACGAAATTACATTTTAAGAATCAAAACGATGGAACAAATGTGAAAGTTTAATGATCATAACAAAAGAAAAAAAAATTTAGGACCAAAACAAAAATTCCCCATAATTTGAGGACCAAAATGACTATTTGACCATATATATATAGACATATGCATTATTTCATCAGTCATTATGTGTTCGAAACTGAGGAAAGAAATTCCATAAAAAAAAAAAAGAAACTGAGGAAAGAAAAGAAAGAGAAGAACATACCCTAATGAAACAATCATGGAAGAACATCCTCAATATTCGAGCTGGGACTTTTGGGTCATGTTTGGAAGCATTAATAACAGTGTCTTTGATTATTTTTTCCAATTCAGGACATGTTTGGTCATAGTAGTGAGCATCAAGCGCCGCTTTTGATACTGAAATTAGTGTCAAGAAGAGGAAGATGGCAGTAGAAAACTGACTTTTTAGTGGCGGAATCGCCATTTCGTCGTCTAAAATGAAATTTTTTAATTATTAATCAAAAGTTATAGCTAGTACACAAGGACTAAGAAATAGCTAGGAGGATATGATTGGTGAGAAATCCATGTATGATTGGATACTATAAATAGAAGAGACCATCTACTAACAAATGAATGTTTAACAAAGAATTATCGTGATACTTTAATTTGAAGTCACTCAATGTTGCAAGTTGGAACATTGTGTAGAAGTATACATATATATTGACCCTGCTTTTTGTTGTGCGCTTTAAGACCAAGTCTATATATGTACCTTTATTTGTAATCAACAAAACATTTAATTTGACAGTACCAATTGCTGGATAATATGATTTCATTATTCAATATAATAAATATATAGGAATATTTAATTAGGGTTTTTTTTTACTTGAAAGAGTTCGGATTTTTATCTTTTGGGACATCCATACACCCTAGTGTAGAAAGGATTTTATGGTTTTCTACTAGGTACATATAATATATTGTGTACTGCATTGTTCTACTTGCTTATAACTTTCAAATTAGTTGTTGGTTTCGGGGACCTGTTTATGTCTATGGGAGATGAGCTTTAAATTCTATTCACTTGGATAGAGGACTTTTTTTAGAAAGAATCTTATATAGTCATATTTTTTTCTCTTTTTTTTTTGAGTTCTTTTCAGCGATCAGTGGTTAAACAAAGTTGATTTTATCTGTAGTAGGTAAAGTCAACTTTTTGTGAAATTCTATATACATCAAAGTCGGCAAATAAAGGTGAGCCCTAGTGAACTACAATTTTTAGCAAAAACATTCAAGTTAATATCTTTCTCTATTTATTTATTTTGTGTTTCGGTCCCCAAATTGGTCTCGGGACTTCGTTTTCCTTCATTAGCTTAGGCGAATTGTAAAGTAGGTGATGAGAGATGGAGTACAAGTTTATGCAATAAAAAAATTTCCCTATATTTCGTGGGATATAATATCATTATTTTTCCTAATGCATGGGATACGTAGCTAGAAGGGAAAAAAGAGCAACTAAAAAGAAGTTTAGTTTTAGGTGTCCATTTTAAAAAATATATAAAATGTAAATTGTATTGAGAGAAATCAAACAATTAAAGTTACACTGTTATCTACAATAAAAGTAACAACATCACTACTATTTTGATGATGATCAATTCATTTTATAATTTTAAAGATTAAACACAAAACTATTCATGTCTAAATTTGTTATAATTTATGAATCAAATCAATAGCCAACTCTTGGCCAAATTAAAAACTCAATTTTTCAAGACAGACCCAATAATCTTAATGCGGCCAACTTGTTTTAAATAACCCTTTGGAGTTTATCAAATCTTTCATGTCTAGCCACCCTTGATACAACTTTTTGAGGTGGTCAAGAATGTCAAGGTCTTCTGTGTTCTCAAATAGCTTCCGAAGCTCAGAGTCACCCAATAGGAGGCCGCTATAACATCCAAAGCAATATTTTAAGAAGGTAGAAGTATTGTTGTTACCATCGAAGTACGCAGTCATCTTCAATTGTATCCCCAAATTTTTTGTACCTCTAAAGTATGGAGTAAATTTCAGTTATATTTTCAAAATTTTTCGAGTCAATTATACCCTCAATTTTTTCTTTTTTTTTATCAATTGTACCTTCAATTTTTTTTTTGTCAATTGTAACTCCAAATTGAGAAATATTTGGAGTACAATTGACTCAAATGTGAAACATTGAGGGTTTAATTGACTAAAAAAAACTTTGAAAGTATAATTAAAACTAACCTCATACTTTGGGAATACAATTGATCTAAAAAAAAAGGTACAACTGACAGTAACCGGCTAACCGCATACTTTAAAGGTACCAATAGTATCTTTACCTTTTAAAAATTGTAAATTGAAAAGAAATTGGGGCCATTGATTTATCAGTTCAATTAACTAAATTATCGATTGGATTAGATAATATCAAAAGTGATTTTGAAACTAAAAAATAAAATATTACTTTCGGATTCGATTTGACCTTATCTATTGAGGATCCCAACTGGGCAAGAAAAAGACTTGTCAAGAGTGACACAATCCGAATTCATCATAATCAGACTTGAAACGAAAGAAATATGACTAATTTTACTTTTTTTTTTTTATACAGAATCAAATGACCTAGTTTTAGAGTCCAATTTGACATTCTTGATGACGGTCCTAAATAAACAAATAAAAAATTCATCAAGAATCACACAGCTTCAAATTCGTCACAATCAAACTTAAAACGAGAGTATAATCACAATCCGACTAAGGAGTAAAACTTTCTTCTAGGAAAGATAGACCAAAAGTACAAGAAAAAAAAAATAAAAGGGCTAGATTACAACTTACCTCAAAGACAAGGGGATCAAAATTACACTTTGGCCCAAAAATAAACATTACCACAGCTTTATTTTTATTCCTTCATATCGTATTCCCCAAAGTCTGCCACCAGACATCAATTCTAATAATCTTCTCTATTCCACATAAAGTCTAACTGATAATTTCAAAACTAAATTTTGGGGGATATTAGTCTAAACACAGTTTGAAATCACTGACTGCAATAATAAATTAAATTATTATGCATTAAGAACCATTGGAGGTTATTTATGATGCTGTGTCGTCTGATTTCTTGGCATAGAATCTCCTATACATGGAATCGACTTCAGTGAGGTAGTAAGTGCCAACAGGTAAGCAACTAGAGTCCTTGCTCGTCACAAAATCCTTTGCCCCATAACGGCTTTCCATGAGCTTCAAAATTTCGACGAATTTTTCGGGAGTAACCTGCAAACACAAATTTATCAGTTTTGTTAAAAGTCACATCCAAGAGGACTCACTCCCCAACAATCATGTCATAACAGTTGTTTGAAACTATTGTGAATCTCTCCCATCTTTCCTGCTCAGAAGTTGAAACCATTGATTCATTTACTATATCTGCATGATTACTACTAATGAAAATATTAGAACACTGGCATCAAATGAGTAAAATCCATTTTATTCTTCAAGCACTAAGGTTGAAATCGAAATATATAATTCTCTAGAAGAATGTCAACCAATATTTAAACAAAGTAAAGCAATGAGCCAATGATAAAATGAGCCTGTTCTACGCATTGTTTATAGCTTATGTGACAAGAAAACGATTAAAATTGTGATCAAAACTTCAAACGGTCAAAAGAGACATACCTGAAGTCTCTGCTTCAACTTGCCAGCAAGATTCATTACTGTTACAATGTTTGACAAACTAAACGGATGATGACCTTCTTGAATATGGAAGGAGAACATTGTAGCCGTTAAACCACTTCCATATGAAAACATAACTACCCGATTACCAACCTGAAAAAGAAAAGAATGAAACTAATGAGCATTTCGAAATCACTCTTTCCAAAACGAAAGACGCAGTCACCAAGAAAACAGATACATTGAACACTAGCGTACAACTTTACCAGTGAGCTATTCTTAGTATGAAGGAGAGAAGCAAGTGCTGCATAAAGAGATGCTGTGTACGTATTACCAATTTGCTTTGGGATTAATGTGGTGGGTTGCACCTTCTCATCATATAAATGCTTTGCAACTTGCTGGTTGGCCTAGAAAATCATAATGGCCACAAATTATCTATGACTTACTTCAAAACAAGAAATCGTGTGAAACAATTAACTAGATTTAAATTCAACTAGATTATGTACCTTTTCAAGATCACGGTTCTGATAGCTCTCATCACCAGATAAGGACTTGAATGGTTCAAGGGCTTTTCTGGCATCTTCATCAACAAAACTGGTACAGAGTAGTAAAGGAGGAAATAAATAAATCATAAATAATAATTTTAAATTTTAAATTGAAAATGACCAAGTTTTCTGACAGTTATTCAAGCATATAGTCAGCTACTTGTGTTGAAGGAATGTTTGAAAATAAAATGCACCTAACGTCGCATATGCAGAAGAGAGAACCTTGTATACCAGGATTTTTTATTTTAAGTATCTTCTCTGGCTCTGAAATTTGGAGTTATCTTAAATGTTTTTTTTTCAGTCAAATTCATTTATAATATCAACGAAAAAATTATTAATCTCAAGTGTCCAATTTGTCAATCATATAGTTAATCTTTCTTCTAACATTTAGCTCAATTTTAAGACTTAAGTGCAAAAATTGACTTTCTTTTCTCTAAAACAAAATGACTTGTGAAATTTTAACATCACTGCTGTCAGATTATGTTAATACTTACACTTGGATCATGAAATTGGATTAAATATTAATATATTTGAGAACGTGATCACAAAATAGATTTTTTATCATTAATTTAAATATTATTAGTATTTAAGATGATATTAAGAATTTATATAAACATAAGACGAAATTGAAAGAAAAAAGCTATTTTAGGATCAAATCGAAAATGATTTTAAACGTTAAGAACCAAAAAGGCAGTTTGCTTTTTCCTTTTCTGTTTTCTTTTTCTTTTTCCTACTTTGTGATGCCGGATTGGGGGTTGAGCCATGAAGAACATTTATTTCGCACTAATTCTTCTCCTCTTAGACATGGCTTCATTCTTTTGGGATAGGAGGGGGGTGTCAAAAAAATAGGATATTTTTTAAAATGATTTTAAACTTCAAGAACCAAAAAGGCAGTTTGCTTTTCTCACTGTATTTTTAATCTATTTTTGGGAGGGGGGTTGGGTGTTAAGCCATGAAGAAAATTTATGTTTCAATAATTCTTCTCTTCTTAGACATGGCTCCAACCTTTTGGGAGATGGGAGGTGCGGGGCGGTTCAAAAGCTATGATATTCTGAAACAGTGTTCCTATAGGTAATGCAAATCACTAACCTGTTAAAAGAATTGATTTTTTTTTTTTAAAGAATTGATGGAATATAAAGCTTGGCTCTTGGTATTAAAAAAGCATCCAAATATACGAAAGGCCTAAAGCAAAAGATGAAGTAAACACCTGGGATTTCTCACGAAGTCATCGAAGTACAGCCGACCAAAACTTTTTTGTACAAGCTGCAATAGATGAAGTAAAACAGAAGGAATAAACAAATATTCACCACACAATACAGTCTACACACAACACACATGATAAAACATCCAAGGATGACTGGAATTGAGCTCTGCCATTACCTTGTTATATGGAGAATGAAACACAAAATGATCAGAATCTTTAATTGAAAATGGCCGCCCCTCCAATTTTTCAAATCTGTACATAGAGGAATACTTAGTAAATGTGAAAAAACAAAAAATAAAATTAATAACAAGATTAACCCTTCTTCATAAGAGATAATGAAAGGCTTTTCCCACTTCAATATATGCTTACTTCTCACAAAGTAGCGTGTAGCAGGAATCAAGTGCCATGAGATAACAGGTCTGTGAGAGCTTTCCATCAACAACCTGCAGCAGAGAATGCAAAAATTTTAAAAGAAAAAAAAATGAAACGGAAAACACGATAACTCAGTGCCATATGTGTAATACTCTAGTTATGCAAACGGTGAAAGAGTAAAGAACAAGACCTTTTTTAGTTGAATAGAACTAACTAGATTGAATCACAATATAAAGTTTTGGTTATAAAACACACAAAAACAGGGGGAAGAGACAAAAAATGGTCCTTACCCAGACCAGAAAATGATCAGGACAAAAGAAAGACACCAAAGAAAAATGTAATCAAAGGCAAGGAAGCAAAGCACCAATAAGCCTTCATTCCTCTTGCAGATTGAGGTGAGGAACCTTCATCCAGGTGCGTGCGCAGCAACACCTTATGGATATGGTTTGAGTTGGAGATATGGAGGGGAAGGGGAGGGGAGGGAAGAGGATAAGAGTATCTTCTCCTTGTTTTAGAAGTTGAAAATTGGAAGGGAAGATAATGAGGGATTAATTTTTGATCCCCTATTCTCCTCATCCTTTATAAATTTCAAATACACCAAATTGAGATATTTTGGAACAAGTGTTGCTAATCAAATACACCAAATTTGCATGGACCAAAAAGGAATTTCAAATTTACTACCCAAAAAAAATAGAGAGAAGGTGAAGAGGCATTACTGGGAATTCACTTGCGAGGTTTGGCTTGTAAAAATCATATGCATGAGCCATATAACTAGCTCTGAATTTGCTTTCAAAAGCAATTGGAGCATCTGGCCCAATAAGCATTGCAATTGCACCTGCTCCACCAGTTGGGCGGGCTGGTCCTTCTGCATAAACCTAAAACAAGAAAGTTATACATGAGCATATTGTATCTTTGCATATGTTACAGATTTACACCATCTAGTGTAGAGTTTCTAGCAAAAAAAGAAAAGAATTAATTAGGCAACCCTAACGGAGGCCTTACTTGTGTCCTTGACAATGTATTTATTCCAGTCAAGAAAAAGAATTTCAATCTGTTGGAAAATTGATTTCTAGTACCCAACAAATTTATCTTTCAGCCAGCATGTCATGAAACAGGAATACTTTAAAACTTTTCATTACAACTCAAAATATTGGACACAGGCTCTGTTAATTGTACCCCCAATTTAGGGGTACAATTGACCAAAAAAAGTTTGGGAGTACAACTGAAACTGACCCTATACTTTGGGGGTACAATGGACCCATAAAGAACTTTGGGGGTACGACTGAAACTGACCTCATATTTCAGGGGTACCAAAAGTAATTTTGCCCTTTGTAATTCTTATTAGGTTTTGTTATATCTATCAAAATGTTATTAGGCTTCCCAATGATAGTATAATTCAGTACATTGCTTTGCATATCTAGATTACCATCTGTTCTTTTATATATATATATATATATATATAAAATGATAGACAGATAGACTTATAAGGGCCTCAAATACAAATAAGAAATTACTTGTATAAACAATTTAAAACAGATATAAGTTGAACAATCCAGTTTCCTTTTACATTTGACAGTGTTTTGAGTCAAGGAAAGGAGGGTGGATAAAAAACTTAAAATAATTCATTCAAGGAGCCCATACCGCGCTGTCTGTACAAACGACGAGTCCATAGCGACCATCCCATGATTTACTTTCCACCCAATTCACACAATTGAACAAAGCCGCTGTTCCACCATAGCATGCATTTGTTGAATCAACACCTTCAATGTCAGTATTACCACTCCCCTTCTTGTCCCATGAGTTAAAATTATACAATGAAGGTATCACATGAACACAGACAATATGTATTAATGTGTGTATATTCTATTATCAAATAAATTTGGGGGCAGGGGGGAGTCGAAGAGGAGGGAGAAGAGAACGGGAAAAAGAGACCAAAATATAGATATTCTATTATCAAATTCAAGTCTAACATAACACTTCCAACATAGCAATAAAATATTCAATCTTTATTAGCAGCAATAATTTTTCCTTTTTCCTAAAATATAATTTCCAAGGTATTCCATCACCGACCATACTATGATTTTATAGAATGAGGTTCTTGAAATCCTCCAGTATGTGGTTTCTGTAGTAAAAACTGAAACAAAGAAAAGAATACCTCAAAAATTTGCATCAGGAAGGTCTTAATGGATTTGCTTTTGTCAATTATAGTCTCACTACCAACTTCCAAGCGTCCAATTTGCTTTGGATCAATTTTGTATTTTTCAAGAAGTGAAGTAACAACTGTCAAGCTGGTATTCAAAGAGAATGAATAAATCAGAATAAATTCAGGAAAACCTTTTGAATGAACTTCCCAATCACTAGAAGCACAATGCATGAAAGTTGTTGCAAATCTGTAGACACATTCTACAAGTTCATAATACTGACAACCATTGCATATTAAGCAAATTTATTTGCAACATATAATCCCGAAAACAGAATTACCAAAAGGAACCAAAAAAATTAAGAAAAAAAAAAGGCTTATGTGCAGCTTGCATGTGCTAGACATCAAATTCTTTAATAAAAACATACAGGTGAGGAGGCGTTTTTCAAAGAATCAATTGTGTGATGTTGAACTCTAGAAAATGCTGACATCTTACAGTTTCAACGGAAGCCCTTAAACAAGTCTACCAAAATATTTTCCATGCCATTCATCAAAGATTACTGATAACTATAACATCATGGACATAAAATGATCAAAATAAATACAACCACCGGTTCTAGAGAGTTACTTCTCTCCATGAACTCTACTTATGTTAAAGTAAAACTTTAAGATTTAAAAATTAACAAATAAATAAAAGAAAGGTATTCTTTACCAAAAAGGTATTCTTTATTAATATGGCAGGTCCCTTCGGGGACATCCGATATTAATATGGCAGGGAAGCTGCACCACCGAATCCTTATGAGATATTTTTTCATAATTAACAAGTTTTATCTGCACTTTTTAACTTTTTCAATTTCATAACATGAACACTACTTTTTTTTGGGGGGTAAAGGTTTCCCCGTCTAAAAGTCCTCCCAACAATGTCGACTGCAGGATCGAACCTGAATCCCCTCACCAAGGATGCAATCATTGTTGGTCACTACTGCTTTAGCAATACAATTTCAAACAAAATAAAGTAAAACTCTCTAGCTATACCAGTAGTATACGACTATCAGAAATGTACCAAAAATCAACATTTAGAACGAACAGCCACCTAAACTTTAGACTTAGATAATATACTCTGAACCAATTATAGCTGACCTCATTGAGACAACATCTTCCAACTCTGTGCAAAATGCCATGCAATCTTGTCCCAGACCAATAGTATATTTTCCTCTGCTTGCGCCGTCATAAGCCTCCAAAGCTTCCTGCAGACCAATATCACAATGAAAACACAAATTCATAAAAACAAAACTAACCACAACAAAAAAATACTAAGATAAATAAATTAAGCAAGTAATCGATTACAAGCAAAAATTTAACCCAAAACAATCAGGATCCAGCATGAAATTGAGCTGAGACCCTAAATAGATCAATCAACTTCAATCCAAAGCCAAAAACTAATTTAAAAAAGAAAAAAGAAAACAACACAGAGAGAGAAGAAGAAAATAGAACCTGCTGTACGCATGTAAGAGGGAAATAGATGTCCATGGCAAGGATTCCGACATTTTTAGGGTGAGAAGCCATGGATAATGGTTCTGATTTCTGAACGTTTCTGGATTCTAAGGAATCAAAGGCAAGATTTTTTTTTTTTTTCCCTCGCAGAGAAGAAAGCAAAAGAATTTTTGGTGTGAAGAAGAAGAAAGAAGAAGGCCCCAAGTTTATAAGAGTGTGTAATAAACAGACAAAAAATAATGAAAGAAAGAAAGAATTGATGCGCTGGAACTTTGAAAAGATTATTAACTAATTTGATTAATTATATTATAGGGAAGAAATCTTGGACCCAAAAATTAAAAACTCAAAAGGAAAATAAAAACGAGGGTCAAAACCTAAAATTGGTGACAAATGTATGGGGTGGATTTTGAATTGGTTTTAAATTTTTTATTTATTTCAGATTGGTCTTACATATTTTCATTATTTTTTAAATTGGTCTAAAAAATATTGAATATAATCATATTTCTCTTGTTTCAAGTTCGAATGTGATGTATATAGATATACAAAAGCTTTTAAAATGAGAGAGATATGACCAAATTCATGAAACAAGCAGCCCATTTTCGGGCCACATTTCATGTTCGATTTGACCTTATTTGCTAATTACTCCAATTAAGTAAAGAAAGAACTTATAAAATTTAACTCATAGCTCTTATTTAATCGCATTTGAGTTTGAAGCAAAAGAGTTATAACAATATTCAATAGTTAAAAACCAATGATAAAACATTTAAAAAAACATTAACGACTAATACGAAAGAAAAAAAAAACATTAGAGACCAAAATAAAACTTTTAAAAATATTAACAACCAAAATAGATTTTTGACAAACTTAATTTGATTAATTATAGGGAGCAATCTTGGACCCAAAAATTTAAAAACCCGAAAGGAAAATAAAAAAAAGGTCAAAACCTCTAATTGGTCTCAAATGTATGAGGTGGATTTCAAATTTGTCTTAAATTTTTTATTTATTTCATATTGGTCTTACATATTTCCATAATGTTTAAAATTTGTTCAGAAAACACTAAATGTGGTCATATCTTTTTCGCTTCAAGATCGAATACGAAAAATCTAAATATATAAGTTGCTTTTTACGAGTAATTTTTTTATCCAATTGAGGTTATTAACAAATAAGATCAAATTATGTCTTGAAAGTGAGTCACTTATTTCACGGTCAAACTAGTAAAGTTCGTAATAACTCTCTTGTTTCAAGTCTGAATACAAGAAATTCGAAAACTCTTGAAGAATTTTTTCTAATATTATTTAAAACCATTAGTAAATAAGATTAAATCGTGTCCCAAAAGTGAGTTCGAGAACAATTTGAAAAATTATAGAAATATGTGGAATCAATGTGAAACAATTACAATAGTTAAGACCATTTTGAAATCTATCTCATACATTAAAGACCAATTTGAGATTTTGACCAAATAAAAAAAAATCTTTTATGAGAACATTTTCTTATAGTTATGAGAAGCGAAGCTATCTGAAAATCCTACTACTAAGGAAAGCGAGACGAACGTGGGTACTATCACAGTTCGAAAAGCTCGCGAGTGAAATTTAGGTCCACCATTAACTACATTTGCCCCTACTTTTGCATCATATTTACGAGTGTTGCCACTGTGGCAGATTTTTGGATGCCTACCTAACACATTTATTTACGTGAAAATGCTTCCTTCTTTGTGCATAATGAAAGAAAGACTTTTTTATTCAATCCTCACAAAATCACACCTAATAATTTAGCTGCAATAAATTAGGGATCAATACAAAATCTAAAATTATCAAATTATCTTCTATTTTAAGAATAATGACTATATAAGAATAATATCTATATAATAGAAAATATATATTGAATATTAAAAACTAGTTAGCTATTCTTAAATTGTACATTGATTTTTTATCCAAATAAATATATTAGGTGGTAGACCATCTGATTCAATTAATGACTGGATTGAAAAATGAGTTGGTTTAATCTTAAAAATCATTTTGATAGTATTTTATCCATATTGCAAAAAACCGAACCGGTCATCAAACCGGTGGGAGGCTCGGGTCACTGGTTCAATGGTTCAACCGCTGGGTCATTGGTTTAACCGGTTGAGCCGGTTTACTTAAAAAATATATTTTCAAATATACATATTCATTAAATACATATTAATATATTGCAATAATTTAAATATAAAGTAAATATTAAACACTTTAGTACCTTTGGAGCTATTTTGCAATTTTAACCATAACAAGTTTTGTAAAAATTACATATTGACCCCAAATTTTTTTTAAAGTTTTCATTTTAGTCCATCTATAATATGTATCCAAGGACTAATTTGTAATTTTTTGAAAATTTTTTGGGATCAATATGTAATTTTGCAAACTTTGGCGGGTCAAACCGGTTCTCCGGTTCGCCGGTTGAACTGGTGACTCACCGGTTCAACTGCAATCCGGTATTTTTTTTTTCAGACCGGCCTGGGCTCCAGTTCGCCGGTTCACCGGTCGGACCGCCCGGTCCGGTCCGGTTTTTTGCACTATGATTTTATCCAATTATTTTATTCAATAAATTAGGGATCAATACAAATCTAGTTCATGTAATGATAATCAAAATTATCAAATTATCTTCTATATATAACAATAATAATCATATAAAACATACTAAATAGTAAATATATCTTGAATATTAAAAACTAGTTTAGTATCTTGAATATTAAAAACTAATTTAGTTATGCCTAAATTGAACGTTGACTTTTTATCCAATTTATGTATGTGAAAGAACAAGTTGTATCACTAGAGACCTAAAATAACCAAGTAGAATCATTAGAATTGGGTCAGATTGATGAACTATCAAAAAATCGTCGGGTTCAATTAAAGTATTAAAATTATACCCTCATCAATTTATTAATATTTTTTCAATTTAGTCCAACAACTTTTTTTCCAACTCAGTCCCTAAAAGTGTTTTTCTTTATTTAGTATCTCAAAAATTATTTGGATAAGATTATGATCAGATTATATAATTTGATCAAATTATGAAATATCAAATATGAGATTATAAGTTTGAATGTTGTTTGGGTAATTTTTTGTAAAAGGAGAGTTTTATGTGTGAAATTATCAAATATGAGATTAATTAATTTTTTGTTTGAATGTTGTTTGGGTAATAATTAATCATCACCAACAGCACATATAATCATATTTAAATCTTACATTGATGTAACACTACTAGGTTTCAATATATCTATATAGTATATATATATATAAAATAATTAAATATAGAGTAAACTAATAATTTGATCCCTGAAAGGTCACCGAGTGGACAACTCGGTCCCTGAAAGATTGAAATATATAATTTAGTCCTTGAAAGGTTAAATTGGTATTTTAATTAGTCTTTTTTATGGACTAAATAGTATATCGTTTTAATTTTTTAAGGACTAAAAAGTACATTGTTTTGATTTTTCAAGAACTATATTGTACATTGCAATCTTTCAGGGACTAATTTATTAACTCGATGATCATGTAGGAACCAAATTATTAGTTTACTCCATAAATATACTATATATATTAATAGTGTTATATATTATAGAAATATATTTTTTAGAAAATTCAAAATAGTGAAAGTATTTTTATAAATTTGCATCCAAACACTTGTATATTTTATAAAGTGATTTTCAATTGTAACATCCAAACATAAATGACTTATTTTTTTTTTAATAAAAGCTCTAATTTAAAAAGCTGTTAAAAAAGTACTTTAATTAAAAGTTAATCGAAACGCACCACCCTAAGCCTATGGATTGAATTTTCTAAACAAAACACTCTTTCGTGCCTTTAACGTTTGAGGTCAGTTTCAGTTATGCCCCTAACATTTGTTATGTCAATTATGCCCCCAATGTGAAATGTTCGTATCAATTATACCATAACATAAGGTTTTTTTAGGTCAAAGTCCTATTTTGGTCCCTCAAGTTTGCTCAAAGTTCTGTTTTGGTCCCTCAAGTCTCCGAAGAACTTTTCGGCGAGATACACGGCGGCCCGACGACTACGAAAATTCTTAATCTAAGGTATTTTGACCTCTTGAGTTCAATGGAGGCCTTCATTTTGTGAAAAACATGACCGAAAATATGATTTTCGGCGGTTGTGTAATTTTTCAATGACTATGTAATTTTTCGACTGCTTGACAATGATTTTTTCGCAAAATAGAGGTCGTCATTGAACTCAGAAGGTAAAAAAATCTTGGATTAGGATTTTTCGTAGTTGTCGGGGTCGCCGTGTATCTCGCCGAAAAGTTTACCAGAGACTTGAGGGTCCAAAACGGAACTTTGAGCAAACTTGAGGAACCAAAATAGGACTTTGACCCAAAAAAATTGAAGTTAGGGTATAATTGACACCAAAGTTTTACATTAGGGGCACAACTGACACAAAACAAACGTTAGAGGTATAACTGAAACTGACCCCACATATTGAAAGCACGAAAGAGTCTTTTGCCAATTTTCTATTAGTTACTAATGTGGTATGAAGGCTCTTATTTATAACTAACCAATAAACATAATTAAGACTCTTTTACATGAAAAATCTAAGATAAAAAAACGTTCGACAAAAAATATCAATTTCAATAAGACAAAATATGTCCATATTAAATGAAGTCTTTTTATTTATTTTATATTTTACTAAAAAAATAAAATAAAACTAAACTGCACTGAACACACACCAGTACAGAATATGATGTGAGGTTGGTGGGAGTTGGGGGATTAATTATGTCCCCCAACCCCTATGTGGGCTATTTAACCGATATATATT
>QANZ01000131.1:35769-76489 GCA_003254925.1 Chamaecrista fasciculata | reverse complement strand
ATATCTATAAAATGATTGGCCCTAGGGCACAATCTCCAACAATAGGACCCCTAAGTTTTCAATTACGTGCAAATAATACCTGAAAATGTGTGTTTTGGATGTATTTATCCTCGTCCCTTTTGTCTCATGTTGGTACGAGGTACAAAAGGGACGTTGGGGGTGTTTTCGAGAATGCACAGGGAGTGGGTTGTTGTGTCTTGTTGTTCTGACTCGACAGCTGTCCGTGTCGAGCTGCAGTGGGGTGTCTAACCTTCCTTTTTGGGAGTCAGTGATAGCCAAGAGTGCTTTTCACCATATCCCTGTGTACAGAGGGCGTTTTGGGTATTTTGCGTGTGTGCTTTTGCTCAAACGTACATTGTGACTGGTGTAGCCTTGCCTGGTCACGTGGCCTCAAGGATCTCTGCATTAAATGCCAATATCTTGACATTTAATGCTTGAATGGGAGGGGATCTTGTTGGGATGCTTTTCGGCGTCGGGTCTCTATAGTCTGTTCTTTCTTGCTTATCGCCGGGTGATCTTTGTCCTTTAGTGTTAATTTAAAGGATGTATATCACTAGTCCCTCCTAAAAGTCCAAGGGGGTGTCACCGGCATCAATCATTCGAGGAATGCTTATCCGCCGATTTCCGAGGGGTGTATATCACTAGTCCTTCCTAAAGGTCCGGGGGGAGTGTCACCGGCGTCAATCATCCGAGGAGTGGTTATCCGCCGATTACCGAGGGATGTATATCACTAGTCCCTCCTAAAAGTCTGAGGGAGCGTCACCGGCGTCAATCCTTCGAGGAGTGGTTATCCGTCAGTTACTAAGTGTGTCCAGTAGTGGTGTTGGGTATTTGAGAGGTTTGAGGGACACGTGGCGTAACGACAGAGAAGCGTAGTGAAGAAGTTTTGTTAGTATGCTTGTGGTTACCGAAATTGATGACGTCAGCGTTGTCTTTTCAACTACCTCTACTTTTGAATTTTGAGGGTTTTTAAACCGTCATTTCTTTTATCTTCTGGTTTTTACTCTTTACGGTTTCCATCGGAAAATTTACGAGTGTCGCTGTGAACTGTTCGGATTTTAGTGATGGTGAAGTCTTGGAAGAAGTGGTCAACCAGCAAGGGGGGAAGGGGAAATCGTCGTTGCCCATACTGGATAACGGTGTCCCTTTTGCCCGTCCTCCTAACCCCAAGACGACTCAGGAAAGGGGGATACCTGTTATCGAGAGGAAAGATATGAAGACAAATTGGGGGGGGGGGGGGCTGCCATGGAACTGAACTTATGGTGGCAGATTGAAACAAAGCTGATGAGCGTTGAAGCGGATGGGGCTGAGCGTCTTCGTCGTTCGCGTGGTGTGGTATCCTGGGGGGATCCACAAGAGTTGTTTTATAAAAGCGACATGGATTCCAAAATTGCTGCCAAAACATCGAAGTATGTTGATCCTACCGAACTTGCCTCGTTAAACGCAACTTACTTTGCTCCCGGAATGCCGATGAGGACATTAAGACACGTTGCGAGGCATGTGGAGGGGACCACCAAGAGAGGTGGTAGTGAAAGGTATGGTTTTGCGCATGAGGGGGGCTTTCTTTTCAACGAGCATGCCTTGCAGAATGTTGGGATTAGGTTTCCTTTCTCGAATTTTGAGATTGAGGTTTTAAACTACATCAACTGCAGTCCGGCCCAACTACATCCTAACTCCTGGCGTCTTCTCGCAATTTTGCAGAATGTTGCGGCGAGTCTGGATATAGAGTTGACTGCAAAGGTTTTGTTTTGGTCGTACCGGGTGGAGTGTACGGATGGTGGCTGGGTTAAACTTCATAATTTGAACAAGCCGGGTAGGTACATCGTATTGTCTGCTAACGTGAGCAGCGTGAAGAAATGGTTAGACCATCACTTTTTTGTTTCATGGGAGCCATTGCAACGGCGTCCCTGGTATATGGATGATGGGGGTCGACCTCTGTTTCCTCTGTGGTGGTTGCTGCCGGTTCCCGGTCAGAGGATGTTGCGGCGGGAGCATATGTCCGTGGGTGAACATCGCGCAGTTGCTGCGTTGTTAGGTGTTTCCAAACAAGATGGGAATGATTACAAGTTGTGGAGTAAGTATCCGCCGATTGTGTAGTATTGTTTTTTTTTTTACTGATATGGGTATGGTGACTTTTGTTTCAGCCGCGTATCACCTGAGGTTTCGAGGTCTGATGGGGTATTTCATCCGGGCCTTTTCTTGTTGTGAGGGATTTTTGACTCCGTCGTCTCCGGGAATGGCTGGTTTGCCTCTTGTCCCTTCTACGGCTGGAGGTGGTGAGAAGGTTGTCGCGGTGGCGACAAAGAAAAGGAAACCTAAATCGACAGCTGTTGTGAGTCCTCTCGGCAAGACTAGGTCGTCACCGGTGGACCCATCTGTGACCGTTGCGGTGTCTGCTCTGCCATTACGTACTGTCTATAGTTCCGTAGTTGCGCAGGTCTCTCCGGATGGGACTGAGTCATCTTCTAAGAAGCATAGGTTGCAGTTATATGACGACGACGAAGAAGGTGCCGAGGAAGAGGATGCGAGTTTGGTTTTGAAGCAGAAATCGACATCACGATATTTTTCTGCTCCGAGGGGTGCCTTGGATAGTCCCACTGCTCTTGAGGGTGGGCGTGATGTAGGATCGGCGTCTGGTGGTTCGTCGGCTACGGCAGGAAATGATGCCATAGATGTTGGGAGTTCATCATCGAGCAGTGACGATTCGTTGGAACATGATCTCTTGACCGTGAACGAGTTGCTTCATGGTTCCGTGAGCAGCGAGAAGGTGCCCGCATGTGAGAGGTTTCCGGCAGGTAGTGATGATGTTCCTTCAGGTGGTGAGGGGTCTCCGTCGAGCAATGATGCGGTTCTAGCCGGGGATGAGGGGTTGCGTGTAGGCGATGATGTGGTTCCTGTAGGTGGTGAGGGGTTTCCGTCAATCAATAATGTGATTCCTGCAGGTAGTGGTGAAGTGCCTACGCCATCCCTTGGAACCGGTGATGTGGCTGAGGCTGTTGCTGGTACATCGGGGGCATCGACTAAAAGGTCCGTCGACGTTCAATTTCTTTTCATGGAATCGTCTTGCACTCGTTCGGGCAAGGATCTCATGGAGGATATGTTTGGGATGATACCTCAGACTCTTGCGTCTGAGACCGTGAAACATGGTTTGGAGTCGTGTCGTCGGGCTGTAATGATGTACCGACAGTATGAGAATAATCGTTCACTGACTCGTTCATACAAGGCAAAGTTGGCTGTCTCCGAAGAGAAAATTGCCTTGTTGGAGAAACAGGTTGCAAGTCTGACGGATGAGCGTGATGGTCTCTTGAAGGAGTTGGAAGATGCTCGCGCTGTGCAGGGGCCAAGAGTCGAGGAATTGCTGAAAGAGAAGGCTGAAGAGCATGGCAAAGTTCTCCAGAATCTTATCGATAGCTATGAGTCCTCTACTGACAATCTCCGAAAGGAGAAGTGTGCTCTGGAAGATCAGTGGGGTATTGAGCGAGTGGTGTCGGAGACCATGTTGCGGGAGGTGCAGGAGGAGAGGAGGGAGTTAGAGCGTAAGTTGGTTGAGGATGTAGCCTCCTTGAAGGCGACGTTTGCCGAGGAGGTAGAGAAGCTGACTGCTGATCATGCCGCAGATGTGGAGTCTCAGCGGGGACAGTGGTTGTTAGAGATGGATGCTCTTCGTCGTCAGCATTCTGCTGTCATCCGGGAGTTGGAGGATAAGCACCAGGCTTCGAGGGGTCGGATGGCCACAACTCATAGCATCGCCCTGGATGCTATGACAAAGCGGTTGGATGACACTTTGGAGCTGGAGAGGGCTCAATTACAGTGGGAGGGTCGTTGTTTTTATGAGAAGGGGTTCATTAACGGGCTCCGACAAGTCATTCATTACAATCCGGGTGCCACCGATGGGTTGAATGATTTATGTCCTTTTGAGGAAGTGTCCAACGGTGTGATTGTAAGCCGCGTGCATCCTCTGGAGAAGTGTCCTCCCCATCCTTCTGATCTAACTGGGATAGTGGGGTCTTCTGGGGGTAAGCTTAACGTCAAGAAGATACTTCTCGGAGTGGCTGTAGATGTCCCATCCGCAAGGGGAGCTATAGTGGAGGGATCTCCTGATGGAGATTGTGCCCTAGGGCCAATCATCTTATAAATATGTTTGGAACATATTAATTAATTTATGGAGATAAATTAATGGTTATCATATTATTAGCATGTTTACTATGATAACAGTCCTTGATTAATTATGAGATAATTAATCTAAATTGTCCTTGGTCGCTCATTCAAGTGGGAACTTGAAATGAACTAAGACCAGCCTGACCTCGGTGCATAGAGATGCATGCACTAGATGCTGGGACGAGAGTCATGGTGCAATTGTGTAAGGAGTTACAAATTGCTGGACCGACCCGGAGAGTTCTGCATGGGTTTAGTCATAAGCTAGTCTCTCTTGTACACCTGTCACGATGCCCTTAGACCTGAGGTCTTGATTATTCCGGCGTTGCAGTTGCCAAACTTTGGCTTAGTCTAACGTTACTCGTAACAGGGTAGCCATAAGGGCTGAGTACGGGTTTGGTTGATTGTCGTGCTGAGGAATATGGTTGACCTAGATGGAATTTTGTCCCTCATGGAGATGGGAGATATTTAACTGGGCCCCTCGATGAGTCTGTCTAAGGAATGTGTGGCCACACTGGTAATTGGGACTTACTCAAGGAATCGAGAAAGTTGAGGTTTGGATTATGGATGACTTTCCCGTGCCTAATCCATGACCAAAATATCGTAGGACAAAAAGGGATCATGACAAGGTGGTACTAAGGTTAAGTCGTTTCGGGGTTAAACGATAACTCACGTATTTTGGGTAGTCGTGATGGCTTGCTAGAGTCCGCTCTCGACTTGTGAGTCATGGAGATGACTTGCTGCCAACTTTACGTGAGGCCTGCTGGGTCACACACGAGCAGAAACCAGATACCAAACTGGGACACGAATTAGGGTTAATTCGTGGGTCACATTAGTGACACCGTTTAAGACATAATTGATTCTATTGGGACATGAAGTCTTGTCTTAAATAAATATCTACAATATATGATATTTAGATTTGTGGGACAAATTTAAATATATATGTTAATTGTTAAATGGATAATTGGATTAGTCTATTTACAATTATATTCCTATTTATAATATTAGGGAATTATAAATTGGATAATGTTCCTAAGAGTTAGGAAATTATTGATTTATTAAATTCACTAATATTGGGATAAATAGGAGGAGGTTGGCGCCTCATATATGCAAAGGGAATTTAATTAATAAAAATGTTTTATTAATTAAAGTCATGGCTTAAATTTGAATTCAAAGATTTGATCTAGATTTCAAATGATTGAATTAAAAATATTAAGGTAATATTTTAATTCAATGATTTATGGGGATTTCAAATTCTAGGATTAATTGGATTAAAAATATTAGTGTAATATTTTAATTCAATAAACTAGAATTCAAGATTCAAAAAGATTGAGTTAAAGATATTAAGGTAATACTTTAAATCAATATTGTTGGAAAATAACAAGTTAGTTATAACTTCCTAAGAGTTAGGTTTGTTATTTTAATTTATTAAATTCCAACAAAGTTTGAAGAGGGGAGGCGCATGGCTTGGGAAGATCTTGGAAGATTTGATCTTCCAATTTGATTCTCCAAGATTGCATTTTGATTCCAAATTTAAATATTATAGTAATATTTTAATTAGGAATTCAAGTCATAAAATTGTGGTATGGAGATCTCATAATTTTATAAATTGATAATCCTATAATTTAGAGATTCCCTAATTATAATTATCAAAGTCCCCAAACCCTATAAATAAGGAAGCCATAAGTCGACTAAAGAGAGAGGCCATGCACACTTAAATCGACTTTAGCCTAGTTCTTCACAAGAGGAAAAATTCGATTTTTAGCTCTTGGTGAGGAGAGAGAAAATCGCAACCTAGTTTCTAGAGAGAGAAAGTGGCGCACAACTCTAAAGGAGTTTAGTTTTGTGTGACAAGGTTGTGTGGGATCAAGAACTGGATTCTTGATCAAGACGCCATATTGTTCTTGGAGAATTCAAGAAGAGTTCTTAAATTAAAGAACACCGTAGATAAAGGTCCCAAATTCACTTGGGGAAGTGAAGGAGGCTAGCACCTAGGCATCTCCAAAACTGTTCGTGTGGATTACCGGCGGAGGAAGGACGCGTCACGTGGACTTCTTGGATACGCCCCGTACAACCAAATCGATTGAAACTTGTGAGGTATACCACTATCTAAAAGTTTTAAATTCAGCTAGCGGATCCGTTCGGGAATTCTAGGCCCTGCGCGTTTTATTTTAAAGTTTTATTTTTATGTTTTGCTTCCGCGGCGTTTTGGCATCCATAGATTCCCCAACATCTCCCTCCATGCCGGGTAAGGAATCGGGTCCGGGGTTGCTCGTTAATGTTGATATTGCTCGAGGTATTCCCCCGTATGGTTCTTTAGTGGTGGATCCCTCAGTGGAAGATTACCTTGTTGAGGGGGGTGGGGATGATTCTGTTTTGCCCTTCGGAGAACCTTAGATGATTGTTACTTGACTTTTTGGAGTGTACTTTTACTTCATTTGTAAAGAATACATGTTACAGTGTATACGATTTTGGCGTTTTTTGTGCCTTCTTTGCGATATCGTAATATGTATTTGTCTTTATCTATGATAATAGATTGACGTATTTAGGATTGTGTCACGTTGTTTTCTCCGTGAGTTGCTCGTGACGTGGCTAGCCGAGGCAGGTAACTCTGACCTGCGGGGCGGTTAATCGCCCAATTCGAGGCGTGGGGAGGCGTCCCTTCCCGTCTATATAGGTAAGCGTGTGCTTGTATCGTACTTCGAGTAATAGATTACATGAAAAGTAGGATAACTATTTCATTAAATCGATTGAATGTTTTACAGAGCATAATCTTATCACCTGGACAAGTACTTTTTGAGTTTGGCTATGTTCCATGGGTTGGGGAGGTGTCTCCCTCCCATGGTCTCCAGGCGGTATGCCCCGCCTGGGAGTACCTCATAAATTTGGTATGGACCCTCCCAATTGGGTCCTAATTTTCCTTCGGCGGGGTTGACCCTGTTGTTCGCGACTTCTCGTAATACCAAATTGTCGATACGCAGGGTACGTTTTTTGACCTTGGCATTGAAGTAGTTTGCGATGTTTTGCTTGTATGCCGCCATTCGGATGAGTGCCGTTTCCCTCATTTCCTCGGATATGTCCAAGGAGTCTTGGCGTTGAGCCTGATTTTGTTGTTCTTCAAAGAAGAGAACACGGTCGGATGCTGCTCTGATTTCCGCGGGGATCATAGCTTCGCAGCCATAGGCGAGGGCATATGGGGTTTCCTTGGTTGCGGTTTGCTTTGTAACAAGGTAAGACCATAGGACCGAGGGTAGCTCATCTATCCACCTCCCCTTGGCGTTGTTCAGTCGCTTTTTCAGTCCCTTTAGGATGATTCTGTTTGCTAGTTCCATTTGGCCATTGGTGGCCGGATGTTCCACGAATGTGGTTTTGAGTTTCATGTGGTAGCTCTCACAGAACTCCTGGAACTGTTGGCTGACAAATTGGCGCCCATTGTCCGTTATTAGGGTGTGTGGAACGCCAAAGCGAGTGATGATGTTTTACAATACGAACCTCGTCATTGCTGTTGATGTGATGGATGCCAGTGGTTCTGCTTCTATCCACTTGGTGAAGTGATCGACGGCGACTACCAGGAACTTTCGCTGGTTTGTTGCCTGCGGGAACGGTCCTAGGATGTCTATCCCCCATATGTCGAATGGCCATGGCGCCTGTAACGGATGCATGTCTTCGGATGGTTTGTGTATCGCGTTTCCGTGGCGTTGGCACTTATCGGGTCTTCACAAGTTTGTCTGCGTCTTTGATGATCCCAGGCCAATAAAAACCCGCTTGGAGTGTCTTTCTTTTCGGGGCAGTCGGGGCTTGGTGAAAGCTGCATACTCCTTCGTGTAGCTCGCGGAGCATGTAGTTCGCTTCATCCGGGGGAACACATCTGAGAGAGGGTGATGAGAACCCTTTCTTGTAGAGGGTTTCTCCACATAAGAAGTACCTGGCAGCTCTTCTTGATAGGTTCCGTGCTTCCGCCTTGTCAGTTTGAAGGGTGCCATCCTTCAGGTATCGGATGATGGGTGACATCCAGGTGGAGGCTCCATTGACTTGATATATCTCCTCCTCATGGATCGAGGGTTGTTCCAGGGTGGTGCAGATGATAGAGTCTCTGTTTGCCTTACTGGACTTGTTGGCCAATTTCTCCAGTTTGTCGGTGCGTGAGTTTTGGTCCCTGAGGACGTGTCGGAATCCGACTTTCCAGAATTTGGTTGGTAATTGCCGCGCTTTCACGTGGTATTTCAAGATGGTCTCCTCCTTGACTTCGAACTCGCCGTTCATTTGCTGGACCACCAATTGTGAATCGTTGTATACCATTAATTCTTGTACGTTTACAGTGAAGGCCAATTCCAGTGCCGCTAGTAGGCCTTCGTATTCCGCCTGATTGTTTGTAGCCGGGAAACGTATCTCGATGGCATGTTCAATGACCATCCCATCTGGTGCCTCGAGAATGACACCAGCTCCTTTTGATTTGTTTGAGGAGGCGCCATCTACGTGCAGTACACAGGTGGTGTTAAGTTGTTCCAGCGAGGTCATCTCTACTACGAAGTCTGCCAGGGCTTGTCCTTTGATCGCTTTCCTTGGTTGGAACATGATTCCGAATTCAGAGAGTTCAATGGCCAAATAGGATAACCGTCCGGCCACATCAGGTTTGTGGATTATTTGTCTCAGTGGCCTATCCGTTCGGACAATAATCTCATACTGCTGGTAGTAAGGTCGCAGCTTCCTCGTGGAAACGAGTAAGGCAAAAGCCAACTTCTCTAACATGTGGTATCGGGATTCCGATGGCGTTAGGACGCGTGCATCCTCTGGAGAAGTGTCCTCCCCATCCTTCTGATCTGACTGGGTTAGCGGGGTCTTCTGGGTGTAAGCTTAACGTCAAGAAGATACTTCTCGGAGTGGCTGTAGATGTCCCATCCGCGAGGGGAGCTATAGTGGAGGGATCTCCCTCCATGACGGGTAAGGAATCGGGTCCAGGGTTGCTCGTTAATGTGGATATTGCTCGTGGTATTCCCCCGGATGGTTCTTTAGTGGTGGATCCCTCAGTGGAAGATTACCTTGTTGAGGGGGCTGGGGATGATTCTGTTTTGCCCTTCGGAGAACCTTAGACGATTGTTACTTGACTTTTTGGAGTGTACTTTTGCTTCATTTGTAAAGAACACATGTTACAGTGTATACGGTTTTGGCGTTTTTTGTGCCTTCTTTGCGATATCGTGATATGTATTTGTCTTTATCTATGATAATAGATTGACGTATTTAGGATTGTGTCACGTTGTTTTCTCCGTGAGTTGCTCGTGACGTGGCTAGCCGAGGAAGGTAACTCTGACCTGCGGGGCGGTTAATCGCCCAATTCGATGCGTGGGGAGGCGTCCCTTCCCGCCTGTACAGGTAAGCGTGTGCTTGTATCGTACTTCGAGTAATAGATTACATGAAAAGTAAGATAACTATTTCATTAAATCGATTGAATGTTTTACAGAGCATAATCTTGTCACCTGGACAAGTACTTTTTGAGTTTGGCTATGTTCCATGGGTTGGGGAGGTGTCTCCCTCCCATGGTCTCCAGGCGGTATGCCCCGCCTGGGAGTACCTCATAAATTCGGTATGGACCCTCCCAATTGGGTCTAATTTTCCTTCGGCGGGGTTGACCTTGTTGTTCGCGACTTCTCGTAATACCAAATTGTCGATACGCAGGGTACGTTTTTTGACATTGGCGTTGAAGTAGTTTGCGATTTTTTGCTTGTATATCGCCATTCGGATGAGTGCCGTTTCCCTCATTTCCTCAGATATGTCCAAGGAGTCTTGGCGTTGAGCCTGATTTTGCTGTTCTTCAAAGAAGAGAACACGGTCGGATGCTGCTCCGATTTCCGCGGGGATCATAGCTTCGCAGCCATAGGCGAGGGCATATGGGGTTTCCTTGGTTGCGGTTTGCTTTGTAACAAGGTAAGTGTTGGGAAATCACAGAGGGAGCGCAGCGGAAAAATAAAAAAAACTTTAATTAAAATATGCTAACTCTTTGATTCCTTCCAGGATCCACTAACTATGTTTATACCAGGAAAGTAAAGATGTTTACCTAATTTCAATCGGTGACTTATCGTATTCGCGAATTTGAGAAGTCCACTTCGAGTGTCCTTCCTCTACCGGTGATCCACACGAGCAGTTTGGCAGATGCCTAGGTGCTAGCCTCCTTCACTTCTTCCCAAGTGAATACGGGAACTCTATCTATGATTCTTGAATAATCAAGAACTGTTCTTGATTATCAAGATTGATTGGGGAGTACTAATATTATCAGGTGCAGGTCCAATTCTCTTTCAAAAATTTCGACTCACTCTCACAATATTAGGACTAGGCGAATTTTCACTCTCAATAGGTGCTCTAGGCGAAATTCTTGGTCTGACCAAGAATTGATGTGTGTTGTGACTTGTGTTTGTGTTAGGCGCCTAGAGCCCTATTTATAGTGTTCTCATTCCTAGTTTTAGGGAATCCTAATCCAATTAGGAAATCTCTAAGATATTGGATATCTTAAGATATCTCAATATATCTTTTGATTTATAATATTAAACTTAATATTATAATTCAAAAATAAATGGGTGGCAAATTAAATTTGAGACTCAAAATCAAATCTTGATATCAAATCTTCTTTGCTCAAATCCTATTGGTTGGAATGAGTCATGAGGAGTTGAATTTTATAATTTAAATATTACTTTAATATATATATTATAAATCGAAATTTGCCTATATCTTAAACTTAAAATGCAAGATCAAATCTTGCACCCCAAGAAAAGGAACTAGGCGAAATCCTCATGTTAGCCTTGGAGGAATTTTATAACAACCCAAACTCCTTAGGTAGTTATAACTAATTCCTAATAATTTTGAATAAAAATATTACTTTAATATCTTTTAATTCAAATCCCATATCTTTTCAAAAGATATTTTCCTTATCTTTATTTAATTAATAAAAACATTTTTCATTAATAAAACTAAGATAAATGAGGCGCCACCCTCATCTCTTATTTCCCCAATATTAGTGAATTTAATAAATCAATAATTTCCTAACTTTTAGGAAACTTATTTAATTTATTTATTCCCTAATATTTTAATTAAGAATTTAATTGTAAACCTTTTAACAATTAATTTATATTTAAATTTGTCTAACAAATTTAAAACCACAATCATAGATATTTATTTAAGACAAGATTTAATGTCCTAAGACATTTAACTATGTCTTAAATTGTGTCACCAAAGTGACTCACGAATTAACCCTAATTCGTGTCCCAAAATTAGCATCTTGATCCTGCTCATGTGTGACCCAGCAGGCCTCACGTGAAGTTGGCAGCAAATCATCTTATGATTCACAAGTTGTGAGCGGACTCTAGCAAGCCATCACAACTACCCAAAACACGGGAGTTATCGCTTTAACGACTTAACGATTTAACCTAAATACCACCTTGTCATAATTCCTATTGTCTCACGATATTTTGGTCATGGATCAGGCACGGGAATGTCATCCAAAATCCAAACCACAACTTTCTCGATTTCCTGAGTTAGTCCCAATTCCCAGCGTGGCCACGCATTTCTTGGACAGACTCATCGAGGGCGCCAGTTAAATATCTCTCATCTTAATGAGGGACAAAATCCCATTTTGGTCAACCACATTCCTTTGCACGGTAATCAACCAAACCCGTACCTAGCCTGTATGGCTACCCTGCTACGGGTAACGTTGGACTAGGCCAAAGTTTGACAACTACAATGCCGGAATAGTCAAGACCTCAGGTCTAAGGCTATCGTGACAGGTGTACAGGAGAGGCTCGCTTATGACTAAACCCATGCAGGACTCTCCGGGTCGGTCCAGCAATTTGTAACCCTTACATAATTGCACCATGACTCTCGAGAAGCATCTAGTGCATGTATCTCTATACACCGAGGTCATGCTGGTCTTGGTTCATTTACGTTCCCACGTGAATGATCGACCAGGGACAGTTTTAGATTAATTATCATATAATTAATCAAGGATTGTTATCATAGTAAACACGCTAATAATATGATAACCATTAGTTTATCTCCATAAATTAATTAATATGTTCAAAACATATTTATAAAATGATTGGCCCTAGGGCACAATCTCCAACAGTAAGACCATAGGACCGAGGGTAGCTCATCTACCCACCTCCCCTTGGCGTTGTCCAATCGCTTTTTCAGTCCCTTTAGGATGATTCTGTTAACCAGTTCCATTTGGCCATTGGTGGCCGAATGTTCCACGGATGTGGTGTTGAGTTTCATGTGGTAGCTCTCACAGAACTCCTGGAACTGTTGACTGACAAATTGGCGCCCGTTGTCCGTTATTAGGGTGTGTGGAACGCCAAAGCGAGTGATGATGTTTTTCAACACGAACCTCGTCATTGCTGCTAATGTGATGGATGCTAGTGGTTCTGCTTCTATCCACTTGGTGAAGTGATCGACGAAGACTACCAGGAACTTTCGCTGGTTTGTTGCCTGCGGGAACGGTCCTAGGATGTCTATCCCCCATATGTCGAATGGCCATGGCGCCTGTAACGGATGCATGTCTTCGGATGGTTTGTGTATCGCGTTTCTGTGGCGTTGGCACTTATCGGGTCTTCACAAGTTTGTCTGCGTCTTTGATGATCCCGGGCCAATAAAAACCCGCTTGGAGTGTCTTTCTTTTCAGGGCAGCCGGGGCTTGGTGAGAGCCACATACTCCTTCGTGTAGCTCGCGGAGGATGTAGTTCGCTTCATCCGGGGGAACACATCTGAGAGAGGGTGATGAGAACCCTTTCTTGTAGAGGGTTTCTCCACATAAGAAGTACCTGGCAGCTCTTCTTGACATGTTCCGTGCTTCCGCCTTGTCAGTTGGAAGGGTGCCATCCTTCAGGTATTGCATGATGGGTGACATCCAGGTGGAGGCTCCATTGACTTGATATATCTCCTCCTGATGGTTCGAGGGTTGTTCCAGGGTGGTGCAGATGATAGAGTATCTGCCTGCCTTACTGGACTTGTTGGCCAATTTCGCCAGTTTGTCGGTGCGTGAGTTTTGGTCCCTGAGGACGTGTCGGAATTCGACTTTCTAGAATTTGGTTGCTAATTTCCGCGCTTTCGCGTGGTATTTCAAGATGGTCTCCTCCTTGACTTCGAACTAGCCGTTCATTTGCTGGACCACCAATTGTGAATCGTTGTATACCATTAGTTCTTGTACGTTTACAGTGAAGGCCAATTCCAGTGCCGCTAGTAAGGCTTCATATTCCGCCTGATTGTTTGTAGCCGGGAGACGTATCTCGATGGCATGTTCAATGACCATCCCATCTGGTGCCTCGAGAATGACACCAGCTCCTTTTTATTTGTTTGAGGAGGCGCCATCTACGTGCACTACCCAGGTGGTGTTAAGTTGTTCCGGCGAGGTCATCTTCGCGACGAAGTCTTCCAGGGCTAGTCCTTTGATCGCTTTCCTTGGTTGGAACATGATTCCGAATTCAGAGAGTTCAATGGCCAAATAGGATAACCGTCCGGCCACATCAGGTTGGTGGATTATTTGTCTTAGTGGCCTATCTGTTCGGACAATAATCTCATACTGCTGGTAGTAAGGTCGCAGCTTCCTTGTGGAAACGAGTAAGGCAAAAGCCAACTTCTCTAACATGTGGTATCGGGATTCTGATGGCGTTAGGACTTTGCTCGAGAAGTATATTGGTCTTTGTTCTTCTCCAACCTCGGTGACCAAGGCAGAACTGACTGCCACATCGTTAGCAGCGAGGTACACATATACCGGTTTTCCCTGTCGGGGAGTGGTCAGTATTGGCGGTTTGGCCAAATACTGCTTTAGCTCTTGGAAAGCCCTATCGCATTCCTCTGTCCATTCGAACTTCTTTCCTCCTTTGAAGGTTTTGAAGAATGGGAGGCAGCGGTTGGCAGACCAGGTTAATCATTGGGTGACGCGGAGTCTGTAGTTGTCGTGTAAGTAAAAAAGATGTAGAAGTGCTTAAATTTTCATTAATAATATTAAAGGTTTGCGCGACGCGAGCACTGGTACATTAGCCGGAGCGTATGCAGCCGGGTTGGTGGTTACAAAACTAGGGGAGGGGGGGTTTCACGGTGCTGAAAATGCTAAAGAGTATGGATAAAACCAAGAGGGGAGGGGGGATTCGCCCTTTTGACTAGTGGCTTTGTCAAAATATGAGAGTGTTGCTGCTGTCGCTACCTGGCTAGGAAGCGATGGATGGCGACTATCCGACCAGTGAGGCGTTGTACCTCTTTGGGGCTCTTGGGGGCCGACATCTCCATTATGGCTTTGCATTGGTCTGGGTTGATTTCTATTCCTCGTTGGGAGATGAGGAATCCGAGGAATTTGCCTCCTGAGACGCCGAAGGCGCACTTGGACGGGTTGAGGCGCATCTGAAAATGCCTTAAAATTGCAAAGATTTCTTCGAGATCTTCGAGGTGATTTCCGTCGGACTTCGTCTTAACGACCATGTCGTCGACGTATACTTCGATGTTCTTGTCGAGGTGGTCCCTAAAGAAGAGGTCCATCATCCGCTGGTAGGTGGCGGCAGCGTCCATAATAGAAGATTCCTTTGTCTGTGATGAAGGTTGTCTTTTCTACATCCCGCGAGTCCATGCGAATATGGTTATATCCGGAGAAGGCGTCTAGGAACCTCAACGTGGCGTGGCCACTCGTTCCGTCTACCAGCTTGTCGATTCTGGGTAGAGGATATGGATCCTTTGGGCATGTTTTGTTTAGGTCGGAGAAATCGACGCACATACGCCATTTGTCGTTGGCCTTCTGTACGAGGACCACATTGGATAACCAAGTTGGGTACTTGGTTTCGCGGATGAATCCTGCCGCGAGTAGCTTGTCAACTTCTTCTCCAGCTGCCTGTTGGCGCTGCTGGCCTAGGTTTCTTTTCTTCTAGAAGACGCCTGGTCTTCCGTCTACATTCAAAGAATGGCAGATGACGTTGTGATCGATCCCAGGCATGTCTGATGGTGACCATGCGAAGATATCCTTGTTACGGAATAGGAACTGTGTCAGTACTCCTTTCTCGGATGGAGGGAGTGTGGCGCAGATGTTGATCGCCCGCTCCGGCGCCTCCGGGAATGCTATCGCTTCCATCTCATCCGACAGTTGCGGGTGGTTCTGAGGGACTTCGTCTCTTAAGTCGGTGATCTCACAGTTCATGACAGCGTGCTCATTTTCTTTCCCCTTGTCCGAGGGGGGTGTGAAGGTATCTTCCTGGTATATGTCTTGGCTAGGCTGGTGGCATTGCATTGCCTTGCCGTCTCCTAATTTGCCTGCACCTCCCCTATGCCGTGTGGGGTGGGGAACTTCATCAGTAAGTGCGTAGTGGACACAACGGCTCATGCTGAATTTAGGGAAGGTCTTCCGAGAATGGCGTTGTATGCCGAGGGTGTGGCGACAACGACGAAGGTGGTTGGTATTGGACACATTTTGGATCCTCGCCTAGCATTAAGTTCAGCTCAATCATTCCCTCCACGGGAACTTGTGCTCCGGAGAAGCCGATTAGATGTTCGTTGAAGGGGGAGAGTTGATCTCTACTGCGTTTCATGCTTTCGAATGCTTCCCAAAACAAGATGTCGGCGGAGGATCCCTGGTCAACCAGGATTCGTTTGACATTGTATCTTCCTATTCCGGCAATGATGACCATCGGGTCAACTTCTTCCAGGTCTATGTCCGCCAGCTCCTCGTCGGTGAATACTATCGGTTCACCTTGGGGCACATGTGGCTTCTTGAGATAGTCTAGTTTAATGACTGACCTCCTCATGCGTTTTTGCGATTGGGGGCCTCTCCTCCGACGATCTACTCCACCAGAGATGACATTGATGGTTCCCAATGGTTGGGAACCTGCTATATTTCCTCATGTTCCACCTTCCGGGGGTCTATCGTCTCGGCGGGGTTTGTGCTGGCGAGTTTGCTCTCCGCGGTGGGAGTCTCTGTCTTCGTCTCCTCTTCATTGGGGTGGGGAACTTCATCAGTAAGTGCGTAGTGGACACAACGGCTCATGCTGAGTTTAGGGAAGGTCTTCCGAGAATGGCGTTGTATGCCGAGGGTGTGGCGACAACGACGAAGGTGGTTGGTATTGGACACATTTTGGATCATCGCCTAGCATTAAGTTCAGCTCAATCATTCCCTCCACGGGAACTTGTGCTTCGGAGAAGCCGATTAGATATTCGTTGAAGGGGGAGAGTTGATCTCTACTGAGTTTCATGCTTTCGAATGCTTCCCAAAACAAGATGTCGGCGGAGGATCCCTGGTCAACCAGGATTCGTTTGACATTGTATCTTCCTATTCCGGCAATGATGACCATCGGGTCAACTTCTTCCAGGTCTATGTCCGCCAGCTCCTCGTCGGTGAATACTATCGGTTCACCTTGGGGCACATGTGGCTTCTTGAGATAGTCTAGTTTAATGACTGACCTCCTCATGCGTTTTTGCGATTGGGGGCCTCTCCTCCGACGATCTACTCCACCAGAGATGACATTGATGGTTCCCAATGGTTGGGAACCTGCTATATTTCCTCATGTTCCACCTTCCGGGGGTCTATCGTCTCGGCGGGGTTTGTGCTGGCGAGTTTGCTCTCCGCGGTGGGAGTCTCTGTCTTCGTCTCCTCTTCATTTGTGGTCTCTCTTTACGTATTTCCCTAGGTGCCCATTCTGGATCAAGTTCTCTATTTCATCCTTCAACGAGATGCATTCATTCGTCGTGTGGCCGTAGTCCTGGTGGTATTGGCAATACTGGTTCTGATCCTTGGGCCTGTTGTCAGGGCGTGGCTTCCTAGGGGTGAGGATAGGGAAGATTCCCAAGCCTTCTGATTCTGCTAGTATCCTTCACTGCGAAACGGTGAGGACAGTATAGACGCTGAAACGTGCGCAGGAAGCTACCGGTGGTCGGTCATTCCCCCTCTCGTGCTAAGGGTGTTTGGATCTGTCTTGTCTGTGGTGGTCCCGGCGACGGTGGTCATTGCGGTGTTGTGGCGGCGATTGTTTGTTGCCGGGACTCAATTTTGCGAACCTGTTCTTCTGTGAGGCGAAGGCATCTTCCTTGATGATAAATTCTTGAACCTTCGCCAGTAGTTCTTCCAGCGAACTTGGGTTCATGAATGCTAGCTTCTTGTGGGTCTGTCCGGGTTGGAGGCCTGCCTGAAAGGCGTGTACCGCTACGCTATCTTCCAGGTCTTTGACGGTGAGACACTTCTGATTGAAGCGGTGCAAGAAGTCTCGGAGGGATTCATATTCTTCCTGGTGGACATCAGCGAGGACAGAGGCCGGCTGCTTGTATACCACGCTAGTGGCAAACCTTTCTTGAAGAGGTTTTCCATGTCCCGGAAGATGTGGAAGTTGTCGTTTGGAAGCTTGGAGAACCAGATAAGGCCTTCCTCGACTAGTGTTGTCGGGAACAACTTGCATTTCTTCCCATCTGAGAGGTTTGCGCTCTTCATGCAGGCATGGAATTGTCGAAGGTGGTCATCTGAATCCTTTGTCTCGTCGTATCGGGGAAACTTCATGGGCATTTTGAACCCGGTTGGCAACTCATCCTGTTGGATGTGAGGTGCATAGATGCCAGGAGATGGTGTCGGGGGCGCCGTGGTCGGCGCTGGAGGTTCCACGGGGGGTTTGTCGGTTGCCATCGCTGTGCTGGGAGATGGCAAGTGTCGGGCCAAGAGGTGCCACAATTCCACGGGAATGTTCCATTGTTGTAACGTGGATTCTGGCAACCCTTGGGGGAGGATGGTCTGGTTTTCCATCGTTGGTTCATCTCGTTCTGTGTTGGTTTCTTTTTCTCCGCGTACCGGCAGAGTGGTCTCTGTGGTGGGGTGTGTTTTGGATGTGATGTGACACTCGGGTGGTGGAGACTTCGTAGATCCGGCTACCTGCTTCCCTTTTCGCTGGGGCTGGTCATTTGGTCGAAGCGTTTTTCCATGAACTGGTTGAACTGTTCCTCCATGTTCCGACATAGGGAAGCCATGTCGGCCTTGTGGGCTGCTCTCGAGTCTCGCAGCTCAGTTTGGATGATTTCTCGTATCTCATTTGTGTACGGCGGTGGCGTGGTGAAGGTCTCCTCATCCAGGTGACTTCCGAGTTGTCGGAAACCAGCGAGAGGAGTCAACGATGTTGGTGACATCTCGCTCCGCAGCAAGATCTCAGGAGCGACATCCGGGGCAGGCGTGGGCTCGTGTTCACGCGCTGCGTTACCTGCTCGCTGAGTGATGCCCTCCGAATGGTTCGACTCTGAAGGGTCGACCGTAGGGCTTGGTGGAAGCTGGTTCTCATTAGGGGATTCCATTGTCGAGAACGTCGGAGCTCCGTTATCTTGAGTTCACGTCAATGGATAGCAACGAAGGGTTAGTAGACAGTGTATATGACTCTCGCGTAGAGTCGTACCAGGGTCTCTTGGGGGTCGAAACCGAAAAGAAAAAGAAAAGGAAGAAGCATGGGAGATATCCCGGAGATAAAACTTGTACGAACAAAAGTAAAAGGATAAACCGTGAAAGGTGAGGGTGAAAGGGGGTGGAGTTTGTCGTTAAACTCGCTCCCTTGCGATGTGATGTAGTGTGTGTTCCTTAGCAACAACTAGGTAGAAAGGGGAGAGATAACCAGAGTTTCCTCATCTCTCCCCACAATCGGCACCAGTGAAAACTACAAAGCTGGATCTGTATAAATCTAACCTTGAGTTCACGATGAGGTGCAGTCTCCGAGGACTTGAGGTCGTCGGATCCTGCAAACAAGAATGCACAGGGGCTTCCCTGTGATTCTTCTCCGATGCTAAAGTTAGAAAGTTGATCGAAGTGAGAGAGTAGGTTTTTGTAGATTAAGAATGGTTACCTGAGAATGTGTGTTTTGGATGCATTTATCCTCATCCCTTTTGTCTCATGTTGGTACGAGGTACAAAAGGGACGTTGGGGGTGTTTTCGGGAATGCACAGGGAGTGGGTTGTTGTGTCTTGCTGTTCTGACTCGACAGCTGTCGCTGTCGAGCTGTAGTGGGGTGTCTAACCTTCCTTTTTGGGAGTCAGTGATAGCCAAGAGTGCTTTTCACCATATCCCTGTGTACAGAGGGCATTTTGGGTATTTTGCGTGTGTGCTTTTGCTCAAACGTACACTGTGATTGGTGTAGCCTTGCCTGGTCACGTGGCCTTAAGGATCTCTGCATTAAATGCCAATATCTTGGCATTTAATGCTTGAGTGGGAGGGGATCCTGTTGGGTTGCTTTTCGGCGTCGGGTCTCTTTAGTCTGTTCTTTCTTGCTTATCGCCGGGTGATCTTTGTCCTTTAGTGTTAATTTAAAGGATGTATATCAATACCCTTAAGTGCCACATCAGTGAGGGTACAATAGTAATTTTATAAAAAATCTAAGTCAAACTCTTGTTTTGATCCCTCAAGTTTGTACAAAGTTCCATTTTGGTCCCTCAAGTTTCTAAAAAATTCTACCCTTAGTCCCTCTCCAATTTTCATCTAATTTTTCTGTTCAATAAAAAAAGAAATTGGTTTTAATTCCCTAAAAGTTTTGTTTTTTTAAGGTCCTTTCTTTATACAATAGGACCAAAATATAAGAAAAAATAAATAAATTTGGACTTAAAACAATTTTAGCCCAAAAAAAACAAACCGAGCGACTTCTCCTTCTTCTTCCTCGACTTCTCCATCTTCCATCTTCAATCTTCTTCAAATCAAAGCACAACAACAACAGATCTTCCAATCTTTGGCTGCTTTCCTTAGTCGTGAGATTCTACTCTCCTCAGAACGCAATCGCCGAAGCCCGTAGAGATTCGCTCGAAGAAGTCGCTGGAGAAGCTCCTGCTTCCACATCCAACAGGATCGAGACACTTTGCGTTCGAAGGCTGAAATGGTGTTGTCGTCGTCGTCGGTACTGGTTTTCCCCAAGGAGGAGGACGAAGAAGAAGAGGGACTCGAGGATTGTGTTCGGCGACTTCTTCGAGCGAATCTCGACGGGCTTCGGCGATTGCCTTCCGCGAAGGAAAGCAACAAAGATGTGAGGATTTGTTGTTGTTGTGCTTTGATTTGAAGAAGATTGAAGATGGAAGATGAAGAAGACGAGGAAGAAGAAGGAGAAATCGCTGAGTTTCTTTTTTTTGGGCAAAAATTGTTTTAAGTCCTAATTTATTTTTTTTTTATTTTAGTCCTATTATATAAAGAAAGGACCTTAATTAAAAAAATAAAACTTTTAGGGAATTAAAACCAATTTTTTTTCTTTTATTTAACAGAAAAATTAAATGGAAATTGGAGAGGGACTAAGGGTAGAACTTTTTGGAAACTTGAGGGACCAAAACGAAACTTTAAGCAAACTTGAGGGACCAAAATAAGACTTTGACCTAGATTTTTTTATAAAATTACTATTATACCCTCACCATGTGGCACTTAAGGGTGTTATTTGCACGTAATTGAAAACTCAGGAGTTCTATTTGCACAAATTGAAAACTCAGGGGTGTTATGTGCACCCAACCTAAAACTCAGGGGGTGTCTGTGCATTTTAGCCTATATTATATGATTCGGGATTATTATAACTAGAAATTAAAGCCCCAAAATCTTGTAATATAGTATTAATAATATCTACATTATTTATTCATTTGATCTCAAAATTTGGTAAGACTTTAGATTTTTGCCAAAGTCATCGCATGATAGTTTTATAAGTTCAAACTCTCTGAAACTCATATTTTGTGGAGATATTATTTAAGTAATATCATTGGTTAAGGGGAACTTATCTACATTGCACTTAAAAAATGAAAACAAGTCATTTGTATGATACTTGTTAAGTTAAATTAATATGTATTTTATGCCTAGAAGTTCATCCAAAGAAGAATAAAAAGACTAATAAAATATTGATTTCTTTTCCTCAGCGTGATTTTTAAATAAATCCATTTTTAGATTATGTTCTATAATGCATGCCAGCAAAGATTTTCTCTCATTTTTTTTATGATGGTCGAAGGGTCATTTTGTCCTAAAAATATGTCTTCATGTTCATTTAGGTACTTCAATATTGGAAAAATATTTTATTTTGGTCCAAACTATTGAATGTAGTGAATTTATCTCGTCTTAAGTTCGAATGTGATAAATCCAGATCTAAGTGTTGCTTTTGAAGAATATTTTCTTTATCCAATTGGAGTCGTCAACAAATGAGGTCAAACTGGATCCTGAAAGTGAATAGCTCATTTTACGGTAAAAAAAAACAAAGTTAGTCATATATATCTTATTTCAATTATCAATGCGGCGAATTTAGAACTACGAGTGGTGTTGGAACCAAAAAGTAAAAAAAAAAATCATGAAAAATATAGACTAAAACCTCATTTTGGTCTTTGAAAACATAACTGTTAATTATTTCGTCTTTCTTAAGTTTTATGAAGTATTATTATACTCCTGGATTATTGTGAAAAATATAGAAGATTAAAACCTCATTTTGGTTCTCAAACTATAGACTAAGAGACATTTTGATCTTAAAATCATCTTTTGTATCATTTTAGTCCTCAAACTTTAACATTTGTTCCATTTTGATCCCCAAAATGTAATTCCATCAAGTTTTCGTCATTATTTATAACTTGGACAGTCGGGATGAATAATTTTTGTATTATATATGTCTTAATAAGTGATTTAACAAAAAGAGGACGAAAAATTTTCATTCTTAATCATAAATTGAAAAAAAAAATCAACTACAAATTTATCTCCAAATTGCGACTAAGAATAAAATATTTTCTTTATTTATCAAGTCACTTATTATGACGCATATGAGAGAGAAATAATTTATCTCAACTATTCAAGTTAAACATAACGGTAGATCCCGTATGAAATAACAATTGGAACTAAAATAGAACAAATGTAAAAGTTTAAGAACCAAAAACGAACAACAAATAATCTTAAGACCAAAATGAATATTTGATCAAGATAAAAAATATAATGCAACCAAACCTCTTAATTGAAACGGTTGTAAAAATGAGATTGAATTAAAATGCAAGAAACCCCTTGAAATTTATTTTGTGATTTACCCCTTTAGACTTTGAAACTTGCAAAATAGAACCCCCAAACTTATATATATGTGCTATGAACCCCTTTCTTTTAGTCTGCTGTTAAAAATTTAAGAGAAGTGCCATGTCATCAATCCTTGTCAACAAAAACTCACCAAATCAGCAAGTCATGTCAGCAATCTGCAAAATGGACTCCTCTTTTTATTTTCTTAAATAAATCACTAAATAATGTTGATTATTGATATGGTGGTGCCCCAAGAAAATGAAGATGGCCTGTTATTTTTGTAATATGTAGTGGCCTCTATCTTTTTGTTTTACTGTACTTGATTATTTTAAAGGAATAATGGCCTCTTTTCTTTCCAGTTTTAAATCTTCTACTTCATATGTTTTTGAACGTTGGATTGAAAAATATCGAACTTTCTGAACCGGAATTTGGATTGACTATTTGTTTTTTTCATCACTCCATATATTTGGTCATGCTCTTCTATTCTTGGCCTGTTTAAGATGTAAAGTGGCGAAGATGTATGCAATTATAAAAAGCAATTAATTTATGCAATAACCTTTATAATTGTTCAGTAGACTCAACAATGCCTCATAAGGGCTCTATGAACTTGGATCATTTCCATTCCTAGGTTGCTTGCAATGTAAGAATTAGGAATGATGATGGGTAGAGGTAGAGTACGGATAAGATATTATGATTCTCGGACCCGAATATGCACGAGTATTAAAATTTTAATCCCCATATGATTCCCGAACCCGAATATCCACCAGATAGTTTAATCCCCATTAACAGACCCAAGAAAATTTTAAAATAAATTATTTTTGCACCATATCAATAATCAACATTATTTAAAGGAGTCCATTTTGCTGACATGACTTGCTGATTTGGTGAGTTTTTGTTGACAAGGATTGATGACATGGCTCTTCTGTTAAGTTTTTAACAGCAGACTAACAAAAGGGGGTTTATAACACATCTGTAAAAGTTTGGGGTTTTATTTTTCAAGTTTCAAAGTATGGGGAGGTAAATCACACATAGGGTAAAAGTTTGAGGGGGTTCATTTTTTTTTTTGCCAATTAAAAACAAACGACACATAATAGATAATAAAAAAATAACCAAAATTTCAATCCAAGTAAGTTTAGGGAATCCCAGATTTGTGCCCTAAATAGATAATAAAGAGTAATAGTAACAAAAATTGAATGACAGTAAATAAAACTATGAAAGTACAAGTTATAAGAAAAATTAAACTAATGCTTCATTAGACAACCTCTTTAGTGCATATTCCATCATCATCTTCATCTGCCACAGAGTTGAGAGCCTGCAAACGTTCGATCAACTTAGCCTTCCTCTCTTCATAGGTAAGCTTCTTTAGATTGTACCTGCATCAAAGACAACCACACATTCAGGAACTAAATACAGCAATGTTAAGAAAAACCGATGTCAAGGGTATATCAGAAAGACAAAAACAAAAATCAAGTACACTAGAATTGGTTAAAATACTGCTTGCCAATCAGGAAGTTGTGACCAATTTCAAGACTGTACTAAAATACCTCTTATGTTCCTTCGGTGGCTGCTTATCTGACTTCTTGATTGTGGGATCTACACGAATAGCAGCATGAACCTTTTTGTACATAGCCTCAATACCATCAGGATCTAAACCATGCTTGATATATTCACTGAAGTGTGACTGGTACTTCTCTGGTTCATCTTCCATCAAAGTCTACAAAAAATATTACACATGCTACCATGAGATAAATTCATGTCTTTGAAGCCATGGACAGTAAAAAAATTGATACAAGTATGAAATATGAAGTCTTAGCCCATGCCTTCATATAGGCAGCAACATGACCACCGAAGATATATTTGCGGTGAACCTCTGGATCAAGCTCCTTCTTCTCCTTAGTAAAACCAGCAAATCTTTTATCACTATGAGGAATGTCCAAACCCCCATCCAAAGCTCCCTGTTTTAGATTGCAAAGACCAAGTTCATCCAACATGAATGCATCAATATAAAAGCAACCCAGAGAAGGAACAGTTGACTTATTTTCTCATGAATTCAACAAAGAAAACTACAGAGAACATAAAAAACGAACACTCAGACACTAAAATCTAGTTTGAAAAATATCTGGGTATACAACGTCAATACTGTTCAAAATTAACAAGAGCAATAACAATATGTAGTAGTTGACAATAAGAAAACCGGGGCTCCAATGTCCATTAGACCTTCAATTGGGGAAGGAAGATTATACAAAATAGCACTTCATTGATACTTGACAGCAATCAATTCAGGAATCAGAACACAAAATGAGTACCTTGAGGGCACCAAAGACACGGTTTCCAGTTGTAGTCCTAATAAGGCCAACATCAAGGAGTGCACGGAATGGCCTCCTGGTATCAGCAGGTTCAACTGAGAAGTCCTCCCCAGTTGCCTAATAATAAAATAACACCAATCAGTGTATAAGCATGAGAGAGAGAGAGAGAGAGATACAGAGAGAGAGAGATACAGAGAAAGATAATGGAAAAACCATAGTCCATATGTACCTCAACATTCCCCTCATACTCCTCATCCATTTCAAGCATTTTAAGGACACGGCGAGCCAAGAGGAGTCCTGTGCAATATGCTGGCCACAGACAAAAAAAATGAAGCTAGAATCACAAGGGGAAAAACATAGATAGATGAATTTGGATCATTTAATATGATATCATGTTAATGTCATAAGAAAAGTAGTAGATGAATTTGGATCTTTCAATGTGATATGATGATAATGTTACAAGAATGACTAATATTTGTCATCACATGGACAACATTGTGCCCCCGACAATCATATCACATGAAAGGCTGCCAAAAACCATGTTTTTAGAGATAGACATGCATACAGATGATGTGATGAACGAATAGCAACAGAAAATTTATAAGTACCTGCTGCATAGTTAGATAGTCCTACATTAAGGCCATATCGAGGTAGTTCATGTGCATAAGCTGCAGCAAGAACAATGTCACCAGCAATGCTTGCCGATGTTATCTGTGCAATGATGTCCTTGTTTGTCTAATAATATTATTAAGGTTCTACACACGCTAAAAAAACGAAACTTAATAAAACATTAAGAAATTTGCACTCATGTCTTCATGAGAATTCCTTTAGCACCATGATTAATGACTAATGAAAGTAAGCTTTCCAGAGCAAAGAAGTGAAGAACCATATATTAAAAATAATATTATTTTTACAGTTTTACTTAATTGTCAATGAGCTCAAAGGACCAAAACATCAATAATAACCAGCAGTAGGATACAAAACGAACTACGAAGCGATATTTTGGGGTGTTGTACTTGTTCTTGTCCTGATTTCAAAGAATGATATCACAACACACAGTTTAATCCAGCATCGTAGAGAAAAAAGAAGAATAGTTAAGCAAGATAAACAGTTCCAATACCTCTTCTTCTCTTAAACTTCACTTGATACCTCTTGAAGTAGGCATTACTCTTTTGTGCTTTAACATATGGCTTCATCAAAATTAAAGAAACAAATATAACTATTACTACATGGAAAGCCATAGACGAACACATAAAATGAAAAACTTGTAAAACATCACAGATTTCAAATCAAACTATATACATTTGAGATTAAACGAAAGAAGTTAAGAGGATCATACGCACCATGTTGATTCTTCAACCTAAAGCAGCAGAGAGAGTGTGAAATGCGGCAGGGTTCGAACTTTTGTATCTGAAACGCGAATTTCAGATGAACGCTGTGATTCGTCGAGGGTTTTTCATATATGTGGGCCGGGTTTAGAGGGTGGAATTATGGAAGTTTTTTTTGGGCCCAAAAACTGTGGAAGTATTTGGTTTTCTAAACTGTTTACCATGACTAGATTAGGACTTAAAAGAATTAAGATTAGTTGTAGATTTTGGAAGTTTTTTGCACCCTTAATTTGTAAATTAGTAATAGTTAATGGTTGCCTTTACAAAAAATAAAATAATATCATCAAATATGTTTTTTTTTTAGTAAACTACCAAATTGGTCCCTGGATTATTGGCTCGCTGACAGATTGGTCCCCGAATTTAAAAAATTGACAAATAGGTCCCCAAATTTTTTTAACGAGTCAAATAGGTCCCCAAATTTTTCTAACATTTGTCAAATAGGTCCTTCTGTGCATGTTATTCGGGGACCTATTTGACTAACGTTAGAAAAATTCAGGGACCTATTTGTCAATTTCTTAAATTCGGGGACCAATCTGTCAGCGAGCCAATAATCCAAGGACCAATTTGGTAGTTTACTCGTTTTTTTTAAATTTATTTTCAAAAATATAAAATTATTTTTAGAGAAGGGAATCAAACAGGCTCTAAATCTCGCTATTTAGAAATTCAATTCTTTAAGATGTTCTCAAAATTAAATAGTACAATATTAAATAGGTCAAAATATCAAATTTGATCTCCTATCTTTTGATTAGTTCTTAATTTGATCCCATATCTTTTTTGTCGCATTTTTTGTCCCATATCTTTAGTTTAGATTTCAATTTGGTCTCATATATTTTGTGTTATAGATTTGGTCTCATATCTTTGAATCAATTGTAGAATTGGTCCTATATCTTTGGATCAGGTGTTGGAGTAGTCTCATATCTTTGCAAAATGATCAACTAATGGTTAATCATTTTGCAAAGATATGCGACAAATTCTGCAACTTGACCAAAAAATATGGGATCAAAAATGATATTTGACTAAATTGAGACCTTTTGCAAAGATATAAGACTAAAAGTACAACAAAAAAGATGCAAGACCAAATTGAAAACTCAGCTAAAGAATAAGACAAAAAGATATAAGACAAAATTTACTGTTTGACCTACGAAATTTTCGTTAACAATTTAATTCTCTACTCAGATTCAAATTCTTTATATATATTTATTTTCTATTTAACGGGAAAGTACACATATTTATTTTGGTTCGGACTATGTATAAATATTGTATGGTTGTAAACCGAATAAATAAAAAGTATAAAAGATAGAAGAGATAATGGAGACACAAACTTAATATTAAAGGAGAGTTTAGTTCTTCGGAAATTATCTCATATTCTATGAATATAGTTCTTCAAGAACCCATCATTTTATCATATTCTTATTCATATATATAATCTCTTGTCCTTATTCCATTTATGTACAATAGCTTCCTATTTATAGGACACATGTCATAAAATATGATTAAGGGCACCATTATGCACCTTTAATACACTAATGAGTTTTCATGGAGAAGTTAAAAAAAATAAATCTAAATTGATGGAACGGGTCAGTTCGTTTGCGTTTTTTATAAAATTTGTTTTGATTATAATCGTAGTGTGATTATAATCAAAGTTGATTATTTTTGTAGTGGTGTTTGGATGATTGTTGATTATTTGGTGTGAAATTATTAAAATGGGTATGTAATGATTGTGGTAGGTGGATAAAAAGTAAGAAAATTGATAAATTGTATAGGGGTATAAATGGAAGAAAAAGTTGGAAAAAGTATGGTGTAATTTTATTATAATCAAAATGTGTTTGGATATGATTGTTGCTTCAAAAAAAATCAAATATGTTACTGTTTGCCTTGAAAAGCGTGAAAACTTGATTATTTTCATGTGCAAGTGGGGGGGTGATTATTTGATTTGGTGCACCGAATGAATTTTGGCCTATGTAATGGTGCACCAAAAGGACTAAAATATACCATTTTTGCCAGACATTTGGTGCACCAGCGAAGAAAATGGTGCACCGTTTCGCAGCAGATGAGAGAGAAGGAAAAAAAGCAGCGGACCCGAAAAAAACCTTCAATTTTGCATAATGTTTGGCTTGTCTCTGACTCTCTTCTCTCACTCGTTCTCTCTCATCTCCCTCGTTCCTCTCATTCTCACTTCTCTCTCTCTTCGCCGCCATGGTAGTTGCTACCAAATCTGTTGAGCATCATTTTTTCCCTTTGCATTTGCATGTTTGAATCAATAGTAAACTCAAATTGACTATATACAATCAATGGAATAAGGTTTCTTTTATCAGCACATGGGATCTGAACAAGCACAACATCACAATTGAGTATGTTATGTGAAGAACAAACTCAAAGCCCTTTGAGTGGAATAAATTTTAGAGTTAAGATCTTGTTGCCTTCAAAATCTCTACTTGCTCTCACTTGGCCAAACTCATGCAAGACCCCATTAGAAAGAGACGAGAGGGAGAGACGACAGAGAGGGAGAGAGAGACGAGAGAGAGAGAGGGGGGAGAGAGAGAGAGAAAGAAAGGAGTGGCTAAAATGACAATTTGATCCCTAAATAATTTGGGTAAAATTACATTTTAGCCCAAGACAAACAATAAGTATTTACAACATGGCCTAATATTCAGATTAAATGACTATCTTACCCTTGTGATGGGTGATTGAATGTGATAGAGTATAGGTAATTATAGGTATATATATAGGGGTATAAGTGTAATTGAGTGTGTTTGATTATTAAAAAATCTTGATTATAATTGAATCAGGAAAAAAACGTAAACGAACATGTTTATTATGATTATAATCAGAACAGATTATAATCAAAACGCAAACGAACTGGCCTGTAGAGATATTACAAGAAAGACACTCATGTATGTGTCATCCACATTTATTTACAACATGTATTAACTTCTTGTGATTAGTTTGAGTGCTTGACTTAACTTACCTATCATAAGGAATCTTTTTGTAATCGAGCCAAACTTGTGAAAGTAATTTTTTACCAAATAATAAAAAAAGATTGAGCTCATGATAATTTTTTTTTTTTTTTTACAAAAGGCTCCTGCTAATTGGAACTAAGATTAGTTGTAGATTTTAGAAGTTTTTTGCACCCTTAATCAGTAAATTAGTAATAGTTGATGGTTATCTCTACAAAAAAAATAAAATAATATCATCAAATATGTTTTTTTTTTAATTTATTTTCAAAAATATAAAATTATTTTTAGAGAAGGGAATCAAACAGGCTCTAAATCTCGCTATTTAGAAATTCAATTCTTTAAGATGTTCTCAAAATTAAATAGTACAATATTAAATAGGTCAAAATATCAAATTTGATCTCCTATCTTTTGATTAGTTCTTAATTTGATCCCATATCTTTTTTGTCGCATTTTTTGTCCCATATCTTTAGTTTAGATTTCAATTTGGTCTCATATATTTTGTGTTATAGATTTGGTCTCATATCTTTGAATCAATTGTAGAATTGGTCCTATATCTTTGGATCAGGTGTTGGAGTAGTCTCATATCTTTGCAAAATGATCAACTAATGGTTAATCATTTTGCAAAGATATGCGACAAATTCTGCAACTTGACCAAAAAATATGGGATCAAAAATGATATTTGACTAAATTGAGACCTTTTGCAAAGATATAAGACTAAAAGTACAACAAAAAAGATGCAAGACNATTTCACATTTGTTCCGTTTTGGTCCCCAAAATGTGATTTTGTGAGAACTTTGTCGTTATTTCTAGCATCGACAATTGAGATGGATCATTTTTCTCCCATATGTGTTATAATAAATGAGTTGGCAAAGAGAGAAAGACAAAATCAACCACAAAAGTTTATCTCCATTTTGTGACTAAGAATAAATTTTTTTTTGCAAAAGTACAAATTTTGTCCCCAAACTTTAAACTAACTGTCAATTTCATCTTTTCCTTTTACTTTAGCCAAATTTTAACAACCGACTCAATGTGGCTAATTATATGTAATGTAAAATTGATAGAAAAAGAAACTCAAATCTTAACTTAGATTGAAAAACATGATGCAGTCTATCGTAATTTATTGAAAAAGGTTAGTTAAAGGATAAAATTGACCAAAATATAAAACAATATTAGGGACGACATTGACCACAAAAAAAAAGAGTAGGGATGAAATTGACAGTTAGTTTAAAGTTTGGGGACAAAATTTGTACTTTTGCAAAAAAAAATTTATTCTTAGTCACAAAATGGAGATAAACTTTTGTGGTTGATTTTGTCTTTCTCTCTTTGCCAACTCATTTATTATAACACATATGGGAGAAAAATGATCCATCTCAATTGTCGATGCTAGAAATAACGACAAAGTTCTCACAAAATCACATTTTGGGGACCAAAACGGAACAAATGTGAAATAATAGGGACAAAATTGACTGCAAATTGACAGTTGGTGTAAATTTCAGGGACGAAATTAGTGCTTTTGTCTTTTTTTTTTCCTCTTTGACAACTTACTTATTAAGACACATATGAGAGAAAAATAATTCATCTGAATTGTCTAGGTTATAAACAATGGCAAAAATCAAACTAAATCACACATTTTAGGGATTAGAACAGAACAAATGTGAAAGTCTGAGATCCAAAACGAAAAAAAAGGGTTTAGGATCAAAATGAAACTTACCCCATAGTTCAAGGACCAAAATGATATTTTAACCTAAATTAATTAATTTGTTGTTTTTGATTATGATGATGGATGGATGGATGATGACGAGTAGGTGCATATGTAATTGGAAGCAATAATGTGGGAAATAGTGTTGAATGCCCACTATTCTGCTATGGTGGTGAAAGAGCATACATGACATGCCTATCATCAGGATCTAAACACTTTCGACCAAACTGTAATTGCTGCCTCGCTGGACCTGGATGCACCATCTACAAATCAGACAGCACTACTGTTTGCAATTCTACTTCTTAGTTTATCCCAACCATCTTATTATTACTATCACACACACGCACAACTTTGCTTGCTTGTAGCTAGCTGAAATGGGAGTTTGATAAAATATAGAATAAAGATATACAAACAAGAACGAGTTCCAAAGAAAAAGGCAGAAAAAATTGGGTTGGTAAGTAATACTACTCCTAGACTTCCTAATACAAGACCTGATCCCAGAAAGATTAAAAAGAAATCATGTATCGGTTCAGGTAAATGCTAAAAAAATAATACTAGAATGTAGGAGATGATATTTACTAACCTGAAGTAGCCATTCACCTTGGAGACTGATATAGTCAAGCCACAATATCCAAGAAAGATGAAGAAATGGAGTTCATCAATGAAGAATCAAAAGCTTGTGCAAGAAAGAGACTCAAAACCTCATAGAGAGAATACCCAAAAAAACTATTTTCACTATTATTCCCTTTTCTCTAAAAAGCCAAAATAATACAAAGTGGCGGTCAAAAATATTAATGAGGCATTTGGGCAAAACTTCAAAATATTCTTTAGTCGTAATTACAAAATGGTCCTTATTTAATTAAAAGCTATATGTATGTGTTATATTAATTTTAAGTTTGTACAACAAAAGTATATATATATATAATTAACTAATATTAATTAATGTAAGTATACATATTATGAAATTAATTTAGTCCCCTTCATAAAAAAAAAACTCCATATGGTATTAGTAATTTAATGTGATAATTACTAATTTTCTCCAGACGTGGCTTGGGGTTCTCAGTCCATATGAACCCAAATTAATTACTCAATCAGTTGAAACAAATAATCGATATAATGATAAATTAATGCTAATCCACAAAATTATTTATTAAAATTCCAACAGTAAATCCATTAGATGTAAAATAAAAGATAAATAAATCAAAATTTCATGACCTTATTGATACTTCCAGAAAAAAAATTTATATACTAAATTTATAATTGAATTAAATCCTAAAGAGTGTGAAGTGATATAGGTACAGTTCTAGGACTAATGATACGGATCAAGATCAAATTGACAAAATAAAGAAAGAAACAATGAAATGATAGACAGAAAAATGATGATTAATGGGAGAAGATTGTATCAGATTCCACTAGAAAGAAAAATATACAAAGTGATGTCCCTATTCAAGTCAAGGATGAACTCCATAGATCAAAAACCTAACCAAAATCATTCATACCACTATTACATCAAATGCCGTATATATATATATATATATATATATATATGCTAGTATAGAACCCTATAATAGCTTCACACTTCTTCTCAGCTTCACGGACCAGCTTGGCCTTCTTGGGCTTTCACCCAACATGGGCTCATGTTCTAAATGGGGTTGTTGTTGGTTCATATCAACTAATCAGTATATCTACATGCATCATCATGCAATAACATACATATCAAATATTTACAAAAGGCTCCTGCTAATTGGAACTACGATTAATTGTAGATTGTGTAAGTTTTCTGCATCCTCAATTTTCTTTTTTTTTTTTTTTTTTTTTNTTTTCTGTGGGTAAAAGAAGAGGTTAGATGGGGTAAGCACAAGTATGAGTATCTCAAAGCTAGAGAAAGTCACTGGAGTTCTTTAAAAACATAAGGTAAATTACACTTTGATACCCTGTGGTTTAGTCATATTTCACTTTGGTACCATGTGGTTTAAAAAGTGACACTTTGGTACCTTGTGGTATTCTCTATTAACACTTTGGTACCCTTTGGAGCTATTTTGTAATTTTAACTAAAACAGATTTTTCAAAAATTTACATATTGACCCCAATTTTTTTTTTAAAGTTTTCATTTTAGTTCCTAGATAATATGTGTCTAGGGACCTATTTGTAATTTTCTAAAAAAAATTTTGGGTCAATATGTAATTTTTGTAAAATTTGTTTTGATTAAAATTACAAAATAGCTTCAAAGGGTACCAAAGTGTTAATGGAGAATACCACAGGGTACCAAAGTGTCACTTTTTAAACCACAAGATACCAAAGTGAAACATGACCGAACTATAGGGTACCAAAGTGTAATTTACTTAAAAATTTATGAGAAAAACTTATATATTACTCATCAAATAAAATTCTTATATCGATAAAAGGATTTGAACTTTATTTTTGTTAGGTAAGTACCTAAACCTTAATTGTCATTCTTTATTAGCAAATTAATTTTCTTTAATATCTATTTTTAAAGTATAAAACTCTAATAGGACGAGTGCAAATAAGTGGATCTTTTAAAGGGAAATATGGGTCCACATTTAGTATTGCAAATTTACTGACCATCTTTCTTAAACAATTTAAAATGAGCGAGAACTATTAGAAGCATGTGCTTTCAAAATCCACCAATCTCACACCATAACGTAGATAACCCACCAATGTCACACCATAACGTAGATAACGCTTCTTCCTTGCCTTTTGCTTCGCCATTTTCCTAAACCTTCACCTTCTAGATTTCTCTCTCTCTCCCAGATTCTCTATGCTTGTTTAGATTTTCAGCTCCTTTTCCATTTTTCTTGTTTTGACTCTTCAATACTTTTTCTTTTTTAAGGTTGTATGTAAATCTCTATTTATGCTTTTGTAGATTCTATTGATGTAAGAGCTTCAAAACTTTTTTGTGTGAATTTAAGATGTTCTTACTTCTTCTAATCAAGCATAAACTCTAGCTCTTTTATTCGAACTTTTTTTTTGGCTTCATATTTCAATCTCTTGAAATCTCTATTGCTGGTTGTGTTGTAAAATCTGAGCTCTTTTGAGGCTCAGGATCTGATTTCTAATGGATTTAGCGAACGAGAACAACCACCAGAGATGGATTTGAACCCAGGAGCCTATAATACAAATGTCATGATCTAACCATGTGGGTTAAGTTCAATTTCTTTAATTGCCTTAGCGTTATATAATACTTAAAAGAAGATATATGATTATTCATTATATATATATGTATGTATAAATCGTTGTTTGCCACTTGTGTGTATCTTGCGTTTTAATATATATAGGCAAAAGTATTGTTGGTACCCCAACATATGAGGTCATTTTCAGTTATACCCCAAAAGTTTCACATTTGAGTCAATCATATCCCAACCCGACATTTTTTTTTTGTTTTAAGGTTCTTAAATTTTCATTATTTAGAAATCTTCCATTTTCTCAAGAATTTTCTTTCATATGAGTCCCTAACTAATTACAGAACAATCCATAATGTTTGTCATCTTTAACGAATTGATCCTTGCAATTGAGAAACCCGAAAAAATTTCTCCCCTCTGTTTTTCACAGTTCCGTCAACCACACATACACAAACTAGTCGGTGAGTCTCGAATATAAAGAAATCGAGCAGAAATACTAATAGCTTTAGCTCCCGGCGTTAACACACAATCTCTGATGACAGTGTTGTCATGATTGTCGAAATTGAGAAGTAAAGTAACTTCAAAACCCCTTTGGAGAGAGAGGAAAAATAGAGAAGGTGAGTGAAAGAGGTGGTTGTAAGGGAAGGAAAAGGGATGGGAACAATGTAATTTAGGGGAGACCAGAAAGCTGAGGAGGACGACGAGAAGGGCCATGTCGACAGAAACAAGAATATAGTGGACGACGACGATGAAGTGTGGTGGTGATGTTTTAGGGTAAGAGAAGAATGGTTGTTAATAGCTTCTAAGGACTTGTTTTTAAAGATGACAAACATTCTGGACTATTATGCAATTAGGTAAGGGTTGAGATATAATTGATTCAAATGTGAAACGTTGGGGGTATAATTGACAAAAAAAATGTTGGAGGCATAACTGAAAATGACCTCATACTTTAAAGGTACTAACAATACTTTTGCCTTAAAAAAATTATTATTTGATTCCTAAATTTATATTGAGTTAACTCATGTATTTGAAGAAGAGGAAACTGATATACACTCCTCGGAGTAGCTCCTCGGAATTAATATCAAGAACACAAGGGATACCCGGCGGGGAGGCAACCCAAGCAGGTTCCCTCCCACTCAAGCATTTAACTGTCAACGATTTAGTCCCTAAATTTGAATTGATTTTGTAATCTTCGATCCGAATTTGTATTAAATTAGTTTTTTTTTCATTGAATTTGTTCTGAATTTGTATTTTCTTCGTCCTTCAATTTGACTTTGAGACCGAATTGTTTATATTACAATAATTCAAGGCCTGAATTGTATATTTTGATTATTCAGAGGTTAATTAATTAGTTGTTTCAATACAATTCAAGGATCAAATTGTTGGTTTTCTCTTAAAAAATTGAGTTTAATAATTGAGAAAATATAATATACTACTTGGTTCCTGAATTTACATTCATTGAGTCAACAAATCAGTCTTGAATAATAGAATACATGACTTAGTCCTAAATTTGACTTAGGAACTAAATTGTTGGTAATTGCAATAATTTAGGGACTAAATTGTATATTTTGATCATTTAAAGACGGATTCATTGACTCGATATCAATTTAGGGACCAAATAATAATTTTTTCTTAACAATTTAATTCTCTACTCTAATTCTTTAGATATAGTTATATGTTATTAACAAGAAAGAACAAATATTTATTTTGGTTCGGACTATATATGTATAGGATGGCATTGGCAGAGTGTTTGACTTTTTTTTTTTATGAATTAACATAACAGAAAGGAGAGGACAGAGAACACCTAATACAAACAAACAAACAAAAGAAACTACATGAAACATTGAACTCCCATGATGTAGCTGTGAATCCAATTAGGCCATATCTCCTTAATCTTCAGCCTGTGGTTGGAAGACGCAATCCTCCACCTATTACTACATTGATTGAGCATTACGTTAATATCTTCCTTAATGATCTCTACGTGCTGACTGTGATTTCGCAAATTTCCTCTAGCGCAGAACCTGTGTTGACAAACCAAATGGGCAGCTTTGTTTCTAAAGTCCTTACTGTATTCTAAAAAGGTTCTAAAACCTTTGTAGAAGGTTTCCTCCAGATGATACCTGTCACACTCACAGTAATAAAACAGCAACATAGGACTATTATTGTTAAAACAGAAGGCAGTAAAAATATTTTTCTTTTTCAGCTTAAACCTTTCACCCGCAATGAGGATATCTCCCTCTTTCCAACTGTAGGCAATCTGAATATTGGGGTTAACACAGCCATTGTTTTTTAGATTAACACGCAGATCTTCGGCAGCAATTTGGTAGAACTTCTTCTTGGATCTGGTTTTTCCAGATGTTGATTATGGACTCCGTTGCAGGATTACCCGAATTGAATCTAACCTCATTCCTATGAGTGTATATAGCCCAGCAGAACCAAAAGACATGTTCAGTGAGATCATCATAATCTGTGTGGTGATGTTGGTCCGTTAGGAAGTAATGAATCCACATCTTGAACTCTGTAGATGGGAGTTGATCATTCCTCAATCCCAAAGGTGAGCCGAACCAAGCTGCTCTAGTCAAGGGACAGTCAAAGAAAAGATGGTATTCATCTTCAATCACGTCACACCCAAAGGCACAGGAGCCATCAATTTTGAAATTTTTTTTGAGAAGATTGATACCAAGAGGAAGACTGTTATGAATGCACTTCCATATAAACAGTGAAAGTTTTGGGGGGAAATTCGCTTTCCAAAGAGCAGACCAATCGAAAGTAGGGGTTATGATTTCCTCGTTTCTATTATTCAATATTTCTCTATATGCACTACTCACTGAGTATAAACCTTCCTTTCCTTTGGTCCAAATTATGGAGTCAGGCCTATCTGTATGTGAAAGAGGGATCTTCATGATGTCTCTGGTGTTATTTTTACTAAACATATTTGCAATTGTCTCTAAATTCCAACTCTGCGTGTTATTGGTCAAGTCAGCTACTGTCCAAATTCCTTGCACCTCCTGAGTTGGTGTGAACCAAAGGTTACATCCGATTTTAATGTTTTTACCATTTCCAACTCTCCACCTATAGTCTTTGACAATTTCCTCAGCTCTTTTGCAAATAGCTCTTGCAAAAGGGGAAGAAAGAGAATTAGTCTTGAAAGTCAGATTATCTTTGTCATGGCAGTATTTCGCCATAAAAACTCTGGATAGAAGAGAATCCCTGTTATGAATTATTCTCCAGGCTTGTCTACCCAGTAAAGCTTTATTGAAATCGCCAAATCTTCTGATCCCGAGTCCCCCCTTTTGTTTTGGTTGACAAATTTTGTTCCAAGCCATCATATGTGGAGTTTTGGGGTTTTGATGGTTTCCCCAAAAGAAATTTGCCACCACAGAATCACATTGTTTGGCTTCCTTCTCTGAGAGATTACAGTACAAAAGATGGTACACAGGGAGGGAAGAGAGGACTGACTTGATAAGAACTACCCTGCTAGGTTGAGACAGCAGCTTTGCTTTCCATCTTGAAAGCTTCTTCTGCAGAAGTTCATAGATCTCCTCAAAGGTCTTTCTACTTCTGGTTTCCCCATCAATAAAACTTTCAAGATATTTGTTGAACCTTTCAACTTTTTTGAAAGAGGAAGCCTGACATAACATCTTTTGGAATCTATTACGGGTATCTGGGCTGAAAGTGATGTCAGATTTGGACGGGTTAACTACAAGTCCTGAGACTAAGCCAAAGGAAGTGAAAATTTCCTTGAATTTGTTGCAGGAAACTAAATCCGCTTTAAAAATCAACAAGATATCATCTGCATATATGAGGTGGTTTATGGGGGGGGGGCTGTCTTGAAACTTTTATCCCTTTCAAACAACCCTCTTGTTGTGCCTTAATTAACATACCTGAAAGGACATTAATGCAAAGGATGAACAGGTAAGGAGAAATGGGATCCCCCTACCTTAGTCCAGCTTTTGGGTAAAAAGAATCAGATAAGTTGCCATTAACCTGAACTCTAAAGGATGTAGTGGAGATACATTGGGAGATAAGTTGGATCCAATGCGTTGGAAAGTTCATTTCTTTTAAGACCGCTATCAGGAAGTCCCACGAGATTTTATCATAACCTTTAAACAAATCAATTTTGAGACTTGCCCAATACCTCTTCCCTTTCTTGCATCTCCTAATATATCTTATAAGCTCATGCGCCACTAAAATGTTGTCACTAATCAACCTTCCCTTTGCAAATGCATTTTGAAAGGGAGTAATTACATCACTCATAATGTGTTGAAGTCTATTAGCCAGAGTTTTAGAGATGACTTTATATGCCACATTACACAAACTAATGGGTCTAAAATCCTTAAAACTCTCTTGATTGTCACCTTTAGGAATGAGAGTGATGATGGTTTGATTGAGAGCCTTTAGTAAGAAACCTCTATTGAGGAAGGAAGAAACCATTGCAATGAGATCCTTTCCAACTGTGGGCCAAAATTCTTGGTAGAAAATGGCAGGAATGCCATCAGGACCAGGAGTTTTATGCCCATTAAGTTGGAAAAGTGCGGTTTCTATTTCCATGACTGTGAAAGGCTTATTGAGGATGTCCAAATGGTCAGCCGATAATTTAACAATTTGAGCATCATGTATCATCTTAATTGGATCTTCCGCCGTACAGTTATCAGGAGCTGTGAAGAGATCTTCAAAGTAACTAGTTGCAGCTTTCAAAATATCTTTTTCACATCAGTTCCAGTTCCCTGAAAGATCTTTGATAGCAACAATTCTCGATCTACTTCTTCTTTGCTTGACCACTGAGTGGAAATACTTGGTGTTTCTCTCTCCATTGATAAGCCACATTTTTTTGGCTCTTTGAGCCCAGAAAATTTGTTCACATTGTAAGAGGAACTCAAGCTTAGCCCTAAGTCCCCTCTCCTTGTCAAAGACATTTTGGGATGGGTTTGTAGTGATTCGATCCTGAATATTTGCAAGCGCTTTTTCAGTATCCAGGATTTAGTTTTCAGGTTGCCAAAATGATGTTTATTCCACCACTTTAAATTCATAGTCGTCCTCTTAATTTTCTCCACAAACTTATAGGCTGCAGATCCTTGACCACTACCATTTCCAGAACAGGCTTTATTAACTATTTTACCACATTCAGTATGTTTAAGCCACATTTCCTCAAACAGGAATCGTCTATTTATCTTCATGTCTGGTCCCTCAGTATGAAGTAAGATAGGGGCATGATCAGATCCAGCTATGGGCATAACTTCTATCCAAGTTTGCTCAAAGAGGGACATCCAGTTTGAATTGCACCATCCCCTATCCAATTTCTCATAAATCCTTTGCCCCTGTGTCCTATTATTGCTCCATGTAAATTGATTCCCTTTAGAAACTATATCAATAAGATTTTTAGATTGCATTATTTCTAAAGGTTTCTTATTGCTCTTAACATTGGAGCTTCCAGCCCACTTGTCACTCTGGAAGAAAACTTGATTAAAATCTCCAATGAGAAGCCAAGGTTTTGACAGGGGATCCACAGATTTAATAAATTCCCATAATCTGTGTCTTTTATAGTCAAGAAGATGATAGAAAAATGGCACAAGGTCGTCCAACACAACAAGGAGACCAACTAAGGCGTAGATTTAACAATAATAATATAGTTTTACGCTCCACAAAATAGATTACAACTTTATAGGAAAAGAAAAATAAATCTTAGGCAACACACCTAAGAGAAAAAAAATAAGATTCTCCTATACAACAAAAATACATAGCAGATCATATCTACTAAAACTTTTGAAAGTAAAGAAAACTTGGAAGATCTAACTGAGAGGCAACACAAACCTCATCCCTCTCTAAGAGATTAATCTTCTTAACCGTTATCTTCTTCGATGTTGAACTCCAGATGTAGATTTCAGAGAAGAAAACTATAAAAGAAGAAAGATAAACATTTTCCCAATAAAATGAGGAAAAACTTTCCTATTGGACAAAGCAATACATCCTTAATGAGCGGGTGAGAAAAATATATGCTTAATAAGAAAAGAGGGAGCTTTCGTCGCTGAAATGGTAGTAGCCCCGACGGTGTCGCGCAAGCTGAAGGAGAAGCTTGCTTGAATTTTAGTTAACTTATCTATCATAGGGAATCTTTTTGTAATTTGGTCAAACTTGTGAAAGCAATAATTTTATCAAATAATTAAAAAGATTAAGCTCCTGATAACTTTTTATTTTGTTTTATTTACAAAAGGCTCCTGCTAATTGGAACTAAGATTAATTGTAGATTGTGTAAGTTTTCTGCACCCTTAATTTGTAAATTAGTAATAGTTAATGGTTTCCTTTACAAATTATCTTTTTTTTTTTTTGTGGGTAGAAGAAAAAGTTAGATGGGATAAGCACAAGTACGAGTATCTCACCAAAGTCAGAGAAAATCACTCAATTTCTTTAAAATTTTATGAAAAAAAATTCATATATCAACTGTATTATTTTTTATTAGCAAATTAATTTGTTTTAATATTTATTTTTAAAGTATAAAACTCTAGTAGGACAAGTACAAAAATAAGTGGATCTTCCAAAGGGAAATATGAGTTCAAATTGAGTATTGCAAATTTCCTGATCATCTCGCAAGAAAACTTAACAATTGAAGGGATTTTTGGACAAGTCTTTTTGATAATTAAGTTGGTCTAAAATTAAAACTCAAACAATCTAAAATGAGCTAGAGCTATTAGAAGTATGTGTCTTTAAGTGAAGATTTCAAAGATATTTATATATATAGTAATCAAGATGGTTGACAATAGTTACAAACACTTAAATTAGAGAAGTTAATTGTGAAGCAACTAAAGGATTGCCCACTATGAGAAGTCCACTAAGGGTCAGTTCGTTTCCGTTTTTTTTAGAATTTGTTTTGATTATAATCATGTTTTGATTATAATCAAATTTGATTATTTTTGTAGTGGTGTTTGGATGATTGTTGATTATTTGTGTGAAATTATTAAAATGGGTATGTAATGATTGTGGTAGGTGGATAAAAAGTAAGGAAATTGATAAATTGTATAGGGGTATAAATGGAAGAAAAAGTTAGAAAAAGTAAGGTGTGATTTGATTATAATAAAAGTGTGTTTGGATGTGATTGTTGTT
>QANZ01000131.1:0-34456 GCA_003254925.1 Chamaecrista fasciculata | reverse complement strand
TTTTTTTAATACAGTATTTTTTAACAATACTATAATTTTATTTTTGGTGCAAATTTTCTACGAATAGAGTACATATATTGGATGTTTTGTTAGAAAATTTGCACCAAAAATAAAATTATAGTATTGTTAAAAAATACTGTATTAAAAAAATGTTTGTTAAAAAATAACTAACTTAAAAAACTTTGTTGTAAAATACTATATTGAGATATATTTTGGAAGTTGATAACTAGTATTTCAAAGTTGAATAATCAATTAACTCCGACAAAGGAACACTAATATTTTTTAAAATATGTTAATTAATATAATTAACAAAATTAAATATATCAACTAATGAAATGAATTTAGGCCCAGTTCGTTTGCGCTCTGATTATAATCTGCTCTTATTATAATCGTAATAAGCATGTTTGTTTGCGTTTTTTTTTCTGATCAAATTATAATCTTGATTTTTTTATAATCAAACACACCCAATTACACTTATACCCCTATATATATACCTATAATTACCTATATTCTAATACATTCAATTACACATCACAAGGCTAAAATAGTAATTTACCTGAAATGGTCGACCGATTCTGTCAACGGTGAACCGAATATCAACTTGAGAATGATATCAGGCCCGACATTCGGTCCACCGATGCAAAAAATAGTCAACCGAATTTCAACCTGAGAATGCTATCAAGCCCGACGTTCGGTCCACTGATGCAAAAAATGGTCGACCGAATACTTGAAATTAGCCACATTGAAATTTTTTTTTGGGTCCAAGTGTTTTTTTACATTCTCTCTCATCTTGTGCCAAATGGTGGACTATTTTTTTGATAGTTCACCGAATGTCGGGGTCTGATTACTACACTTTAGTCCTTTTGGTCCACCATTTCGGAGGCAAAAATAGAATGGTTGACCAAACCAAATAAGCACCTCACAAGTTGCCTATGATTATAATCATATTTTCACGATTCCCAAGGCAAATAGTGACAAAATTTAATTTTTTTTTAAAAGCAACAATTACATCCAAACACACTTTGATTATAATCAAATCACATCTTACTTTTTCTAACTTTTTCTTCCATTTCTACCCCTATACAATTTATCAATTTCCTTACCCTTCTATCTACCAACCACAATCATTACATACCCATTTCAATAATTTCACACCAAATAATCAACTTTCATCCAAACACCAATACACAAATAATCAACTTCGATTATAATTATACTCTGATTATAATCAGAGCAGATTTTATTATAAGCGCAAATGAACGGAGCCTTAATCGTGTGTAATATGTAGAAAATTAGAGAGCTTGAGGAGGGACTAAACTGAACACAATTTTTATTATACAAAGACTATAAATACAATTTGCTCTTTTATCACTAAATTTACTTTTTATCAATTTTTTTTAACCATTTGGAGAGAAATCGCAGCATGTGCTTCGATTTCTCTCTTTTTTTAATTTTTTTTTAAAAAATTGGTGGTACCATTTAATTGATTAAACTTAGATCAAAATGTGTAGGCTAGGGAGTAAATATAATATTTTGGGTATCTTGAAACTAACTTTATTTTTCTATATTATTGTAATAAAAAAATTTATTTTTTAAAATAATTTTTATAAAAAATAAAGGAAAAACGGGTACATGTTGCGATCTGACAAATCGCAGCACATTTACAAATTGTAAATCGCAGCATGCGCTGTGATTTGTTTTTTTTTTAAAAAAGAAATTTAAAAAATAAACGGGTGCCAACGTGGCACTCATAAAGGGAATAATTTTTTTATTTGGGGGATCGATATCATTTTTTCTTTTTTTTTTTATATTATATAAATAAAAATTGAAGTTATTTTATATTGAAGTTATTTTCTTTTCCTCTCTCTTGTTTCTTTTCTAAGTAAAATTGAAGTTATTTTATATTTTTTTATATATATACATATCTATCTACTTTGATTCTTATTACGTCATCCTACACTATTTTTGTTCTCATGTATACTTTCTTTAATTTTTTTAGAATAAAAAAATTAGGTTTTAATATTTTTTTGTTATATTATTAAATAATTATATAATTATAACAGTTATAACTATCAAAAGTACAATATTTCATAACTTATAAAGTTCATTCATATTTATTTCTTTCTTTCATAAAATTATTGTTATTTTATAAACTTTAATAAATAAAAATATTTTTTATTATAAAAAATTAACCAGCGGAGCAAATTGAGTGGATATGCTTTTGGGTATGTAAAGGAAAGGGTTTTACAAGGGAAAAATTGTGAGGGAAAGGAAANAAAAAAAAAAAAAAAAAAAAAAAAAAAAAAAAAAAAAAAAAAAAAAAAAAAAAAAAAAAAAAAAAAAAAAAAAAAAAAAAAAAAAAAAAAAAAAAAAAAAAAAAAAAAAAAAAAAAAAAAAAAAAAAAAAAAAAAAAAAAAAAAAAAAAAAAAAAAAAAAAAAAAAAAAAAAAAAAAAAAAAAAAAAAAAAAAAAAAAAAAAAAAAAAAAAAAAAAAAAAAAAAAAAAAAAAAAAAAAAAAAAAAAAAAAAAAAAAAAAAAAAAAAAAAAAAAAAAAAAAAAAAAAAAAAAAAAAAAAAAAAAAAAAAAAAAAAAAAAAAAAAAAAAAAAAAAAAAAAAAAAAAAAAAAAAAAAAAAAAAAAAAAAAAAAAAAAAAAAAAAAAAAAAAAAAAAAAAAAAAAAAAAAAGTGCCTTCATATTCATATAAATTTTAAGGTAAATTATATTTTGGTTCCTTGTAGCTTGGTCGTATTCTATTTTAATATCATGTGGTTTATAAAGTGATATTCTAATACTTTGTGGTATTCCTCCTTAGCACTTTGGTACCTTAAATTTTAATTCTATTAGAAAATTAACGGAATTTGGCACTTATAGAGTTATTTTATACTTTTGACCATTGAGGGGTAAAAGGTAATTTCAGTACAGGAAAAAGAAGCTAAAATAAATAATTTTAAAAATCATGAGAATGTCCCTGTAATTTCTATTATTCACCGATTCCTCCTTTAAACCTTTTTCTTTTTCAGAAATAGCCTTGTTTAATCCCATTTTGTCCCCAAACATTTTTTATCATAAAAAAGACGAAGCCCTCAGCCTCTGCTCAGGAATTCCACCATCTTCTTATGGTCTAAGCCAAAGCCTAGCAATCGATAAGATTATGCAACGGAAAGATGGAATTCGGGGTATTTTCATGAGAATATGAATGCCTTTTTTTTTCTTTAGTTGTCTGTCCGGTATCCGAGGCCACTCCTCGACTAATTCGGACTCGACCCGGGTTGCGCACTTAGCTATGGTGGGTGAATTTCCCAACAAAGGTAACTGCATTCACAAGGACTCGAACACGAGACCTTGCTTAAGCAGAACCAAGTCACTTACCACTTAGAGCAATCATTTGTTGGTGAATATGAATGCCTTTGGTTCCATTCCAATGTTGTTCTCAAATTTCTCTTTAGCCATGAGTCACGTGAATTCCAAAAATAAAGAAAAAAAAAATCACAGAAAAGCAAAGTGAACCCACCGAAGAGATGAAACAACAAATACTCAACAAGTTCTTTGATTTTTAAGGATGCTCGACCGATAGGGAGAGGAAGGAATTATTTCGATTGAAGCCAAAAATGCATAAAAGGGTCTTTACAGTGTAGATTTGGAGAAATTAAACTATTATTAGGGGTTCTAAGTAGTGTTTTAGATCTACTTTTAATCTAATTTTAATTGAATTAGTATAAAAAGTTTTTAGTTTAGAATTTTTAGAAATCAGTAATTCTAATACTTCAAAATTTTAATTGTTATATTTGAGATTTATATTTTTTATAAGCTTGTAATAAAAATTTGAGAACATACATAGTTAAAAATTTTCACATGACTTTTTATTCTAACATTGTAATATAACACTTTCATGTAAGAAATAATAAAGGATAGAGATCAATTTTTTTAAAAAAACAAATTGCATATTTAAAACCTACTCATCGCAATGAATCCAACAAAATAAATTTTGTCAAGAAATTATATTTCTAAAATTGTGTATTTTTAAGGACTATTTTGAAGATATTTAAATATTTATGGGTGTTTTAACAATTTCGTCTTTTTTCCCTACATTAAAATTGTCTTTATCCCCTAAAGTTGGTTAAAATTACAAAATAGCACCAAAAGTGCCATGTTCCATTAGTTTTCTAACAAAATTAAAGTTCTGGGTACCAAAATGTTAACGGAGAGTACCACAGGGTACCAAAATGTTACTTTTTAAACCACAGAGTACCAAAGTGCATGGAATATGACCAAACCACGTACCAAAGTATAATTTATCCTAAACTTTATTTTAATTGGCAAAAGACTTGTTGGTGCCCCTAACATTTAGGGTCAGTTTCAGTTATGCCACCAACGTTTGTTTTGTGTCAGTTATGCCTCCAACGTTTCACATTGTTGTTAATTATACCCTAGCCTCAATTTGTTTTGGGCCAAAGTCCTATTTGGATCCCTCAAGTTTGCTCAAAGTTCTGTTTTGGTCTCTTAAGTCTCAACGAACTTTCCGGCGATCTACACGGCGGCCCCCATGACTACAAAAACTCCTAATTTAAAGTTTTTTTTACCTTTTGAGTTCAATGGCGGCCTGCATTTTTTGATCAAATGACCGGAAATATGATTTTCAGCGATTCTGTAAATTTTTCGGTCACTATGTAATTTTTCGACGACTTGCCAGTCATTTTTCCGTAAAATGGAGGCTGTCATTGAACACGGGAGGTAAAAAAAAACCTTGGATTAGGAGTTTTCGTAGTCGTTAGAGGCGCCATGTATCTCAACGAAAAGTTCGCAGGAAACTTGAGGGACCAAAACGGAACTTTAAGTAAATTCGAGAGACCTAAATAGGACTTTGGCCAAAAAAAATTGAGGTTAGAATATAATTGACAACAATGTAAAATGTTGAAGGCATAACTAAAATTAACACCAAATGTTAGGGGCACCAAAAAAATCTTTTACGTATTTTAATTTATGTGCAAGTGCAAAGCATGTTAGCGTTGACCTCATAGCATCTATATCCTAGAAAGCCTAAGCCATCAATGAAACTTGGGTTACAAGTCAACAAGCTACGTACACTAATTAACAGCAATAATGATGATATAAGGTGCAAAATGGAAGTCAAATTAATAACATCTGCGTCATTTTCAAGTTTTTGAAGCATGAATTCAAAAGCTTTTATTATATTTTGACATATTGGAGGAGTTGGGTAGATTTAACGTCTTGTGTTTAAATATTCTTTCCTGCCTTCTCTTCCCTCCCTCTATATATAAGTAAGATCTCCTACCATTCCAAGGTAACAAAGAAAGCAGCAATATCAAAGATGGATTTGGATAAGGTTGTACATGTTGTCACCCTTTTGTTCTTACTGTGTGGTATGTATTCTTCAAGCTTCCAATTCTCTCATATATCAAATTGTTTAAATACTCATTTTGATCCTCAAAATATGGAGTAAGTTTCATTTTGGTTTTAAAACTACTTTTTGTTCCATTTTGGTCCTCAAACTTTCACATTTGTTCTGTTTTGGTCTCCAAAATGTGATTCCGTTAGCTTTCTGCCGTTATTTTTAGCATCGACAATTGAGATGGATCATTTTTATCTCATATGTGTTATAATAAAGGAGTTGGCAAAGAGAGAAAGAAAAATCAACTACAAAAATTTATCTTCAATTTTTGATCAAGAATGAAATTTTTTTTTTGCAAAAGTACTAATTTTTTTCCTAAACTTTAAACCAACTGTCAATTTTGTTCTTAATATTGTTTTATATTTTGGTTAATTTTACCCTTTAACTAACTTCTTTAAATAAATTACAACATACTACATCATGTTTCTTAATCTAAGTTAGAATTTGAGTTTCTTTTTCTATCAACTTTACATTACATATCATTATAGCCACATAGTGTCTGTCGTTAAAATTTGGCTAAAACAAGAGTAAAAGACAAAATTGACTAAAATGTGAAACATTAAGGACAAAATTCACTGCAAAATTGTCAGTTGGTGTGAAGTTTAGGGGTAAAATTAGTGCTTTTGTCTTTTTTTTGCTTCTTTGTCAAATTACTTATTAAGAGACATATGAGAGAGAAATGATTCATCTAAATTGTCCAGGTTATAAATAATGTCAGAAATCAAACAAAACCACATTTTATGGATAAGAACAGAACAAATGTGAAAGTCTAAGAACCAAAACAGAAAAAAAAAATAGTTTTTGGACAAAAATGAAACTTATTCTATAGTTCGAGGACCAAAATGGTATTTTAACCGAAATTAAATTTGTTATTTTTGATGATGATGGTGATGGTTAATTAGCAGGTGTATATGTAATTGGATTTGGAAGCAATAATAATAATGTGGGAATTAGTGTTGTTGGTGCTGCATCAGTGCCAATATGCCCACAATTATTCTGCTTTGGTAGTGAAGCAGCATACATGACATGCCCATCATCAGGATCTAAACACCTTCGACCAAAGTGTAATTGCTGCGTCGCTGGACCTGGATGCACTATCTACAAATTAGACGGCACTACTCTTTGCAATTCTACTTCTTAGTTTATCACCAACCATCTTATTATTAATTACTATCACACGCGCACACACACGACTTTAATTTGCTTGCTTCTAAATTATCAACATGCATCATCATGCAATAAAATACATATCAAACTTTATTTACTTGTTTTATTTTGGTACCAAACTATTAAATATCACATATTTCTCTCATTTTAAGTTCTTCAAATATAACAAATCTAAAACTACATGTTGCTTTCGAAAAATACTTTCTCTATCTAATTGGGACCGTCAGAAAACGAAATCAAATCAGACTCGAAAGTGATTCCAAACTCACTTTAGAGTCTAATTGACCTTATTTACTGACGATCTCAACTGAGTAAAAAAAAATATTTGTAAAATTAACTCGTAGCTTTAATTAAATTCATCACATTCACAATTAAAACAATATATATATACACATATATGACTAAAACATCGTTGGTCCTAATACTGATTTATTTATAAGAAAATTTAAACTTTAGTTTTCTTTTTAGAAGAAAATATCTATTTCTTAAAGAATTTATTTTCCTTAATTTAGTATGAGAATAATGAAAGCTTATAAAGTTTGGGGTTTAGCAAAATGAATGAAAATTCTTTGTTTCATCAACAACACTCACGTGATACATGATCAATTACTAATTCCACTTGTAATATATAGATGCAAGTCCAACTTCAAATTCAGAGAAAAAGTTAAGAGGAAACCTATTATTTGGTCCTTCTTTTTTTATTGAGTCAATGATTTGGTCCCTTGTTTATCATAATTGTCAATTATTTAGTCCCTCCATTAAATTACTTGATAACATGAACGTTAAATGCTTACATGGCACCCGTTAAATGTCACTTTGGCATCATAGTCACATAAGCCAACCAAATCAGACCAACAAAAACAATTAAATCGACATAAAATTAAGTCAGACTTGAATATTTTCCTTACATGTGATGCTTCATAAGACATAAATTATTGAAGCATTTCCAAATCTCGAACTCTAGGTGGTCCCAAATAGCTAAATATGTGGCATTTAATGTGTCACATGTGCAATTAATGACTAGATCATCAGTGTCATTAACGGAGATATGCTACAAGGACTAACAAGTTGACATTTGTAATTTTTGAGGGACCAAATAGTTGAAACTGTGAAAAAGGAGGGACCAAATAGTAGGTTTCCTCAAGAGTTTAATAAAACTATAAAAGCATAGAGAAATCTACTATTTGGTAAATATACATCAAATTAACTAATCAGTCCCTAAATAATCGAAATCCATGATTTGGTCCTTGAGATATTTCAATTGTAAACTATTTGGTCCTTGGTGATAGTTTGGTCCCTAAATTTGAATTTTTTTATTCACTGAATTTATACTAAATTTATACGTTTTGGTCCCTCAATTTATGCTGAATTTTTGACCAATTACCATATTATCATATTCCTTTAATTTCATTGGAAAAAATGCATTCTCTCCACTCTTTTACTTCACCCACTCTTCACTTTTCACTTTTCATTTGTTTTTTTTAACTTTTTGGTTAAAATTTCATTTTAGTCTTAAAACTACTTTTTATTTCACTTTGGTCCTAAAACTTTCACATTTATTTCATTTTGATCCCCAAAATATGATTTCATTAGGTTTCTACTATTATTTATAACTTGGACTGTTGAGATTGGTCATTTCTCTCATATATATATATATATATATATATATTAATAAGTGAGTTAATTGACAAAGAGAGAAAGAAAAAAATTAATTCTTATTCACAAATTGAAGATAAAAAAACAACCACAAATTTATTTCATATTTTATCTTCATTATTCAGGAATCAAAACATTGAAAATATAAAAATTGAGAGACCAAATAATAGATTTTCTCTTATTTATATTTCCTTTTCATTCTCATTGATATATCTGTTTGTATTTTGTATTTTGGGCCGAAATGGAAGATTCGTTTGGTGTGGTCCCTAAGTTTATGGCTACTACAGTACTACCAACATGAGACGATGACATGATTTGTGTAAATTTGTTGATTGATTTTATTTATAGTGCTATGAATTCACCCCCATATAAGAATAAGGGTGAGTTTGGTTTCCCTTTATCTCCCTTTATCTCTCATTTATCTCCCAATACTCCTTTAATACCAGAGCTACAGTAAAAAATCTTGTTTGTTTCAGAGTTATCTTCCCCTCCTTTATTTGTCTCCTTTATCTCTCCTTTAACTTCCCAAATTACTAACATATCCCTACTCAACTACCTATAATTATCTACTTTTTACTATAAAATAATAAATACTCAAAGGGTATATTTGTAAATTGCATATTAAAATATTTTTATTTATTACCCTTACAACTTTCTCTCTTCATTCATCTTTTCTTACTATTTTCTTTTTTTTTCTTACTCACACCTCTCTCTCTTATATTATATTATATTATATTATATATATAATTTATATTAATTTACTTAAAAAATAATTTTAGTCTTTGAAATAATTTTAATAATATTTTTTAGAGTCAAAATTTAAAATAAAATAATTAAGTCCATGTTATTTACATTTTAATTCATGAAATAAAATATATAATCAAGACTCAAAAAATATAAATTTTGATCCCTCTTGCAGTATATATATGAATAATATTTTTTGTGATGTAAAAATTTATGAACATATTTAAAAAACAGTAATGGGAAAAAATATATAATTCATTCCCCAAAACTTTACAATTTGGTTCTTCTTCCAGTATATATATAAGTAATATTTTTTGTAGTGTAAAAATATAAAAACAAAATTCAAACCACAGGGTCAATTGGTAATTTTTGAGGGACCTATTTGTATATGTATCCAAAACTTTAAAGTTCTCATTTTAGTCCCTAAATAATATGTATCCAGGGACCTATTTGTACTTTTTTGAAAAAATTTTGGGTCAATCGGTAATTTTTGTAAATTTGTTATGGTTAAAATTAGAAAATAGCTCCAAAGGGTACCAAAGTGTCAGGTTTCAAACCACAGGGTACCAAATTGAAATAGGGTCAAACCACAGGGTACCACCGTGTAATTTACCCAAAAAAGATACATATTGGTCCATCATTCAGTATATGGCTAATATTTTTTGTTTTGCAACTACTGAAGAAGAAAATTTTGAAAAATACATAATTCATACCCTAGAAAATATACATTTTGGTCCCTCCTATATTATATACATGGGTAATATTTTTTGTAGTATCAAAATTTTAAAATAAAATTAAAAGACGGTAAACAGGAAAAATATATAGTCTAGTCCCCAAAATTTTACAATTCACTACTCAAAAATTACATTTTGGTCTCACATTCACACCTTCATCCTCCTTTATCTTACCACTCTAAAAATCTCCTTTATTAACTTCCTCCTTTAGCACAAATTTCGAGGCAATCATTACTCATACTACTTTTTTAACACCAAAACCCAAAAAAAAATAACCACTCATTTATCCTCCTTTATTTTTACCATTTTTACCCTTATACAAATTTAAAATACCAATACAATTATTTCAACCCACCACAATCATTACATATCCTTTAAAATAATTTCACATCATAATTTCTCCTTTATCTCTCATTTTTCCAAACAACATTTATTAAAAACCTCCTTTATAACACAAATTCTTTACCTCTCCTTTATTACCTCCCATATTCCTTTATCCTCCTTTAACTTAACCTCCTCATCCAAACACACCGGAAGTTTGTATATTGCACTTTGGACTTGTTGACACAATCATGAGTACAATACTAGCTAATTGCCAATGCCTTTGCAATCATCACACTCTCGCGTCTTGGATCTGCCTTCAAGTTCACTACAGGCGCATGAAGAAGATAAAATAAAAGTAACTATTTATATTTTTTACATAATTTTATTTTTATAATAATTTACAAGAGTTAATACATACGCAAAGAATCTACCTCCACACCTCATAAGCTGTGTGCCCTCTTCATATTTCTGCATCAAGAAGCACCTCTCATTAATTGAAGATCTTTCAAGTGAGATTATCATAAAAACTCACTTCAAGACGAGGATAGCTTGTGCCTGTAAACATATTACCAAATTAAAAATTCAGTTATCGATTGAGAAAAATAAATTTATATGCATCTCATGTATGTATGTTAAGGAGCTTTAATTTGGAAGCTAAGCAGAGGAAGATTATATTATAATGAAAACAAGAATTAATTAAGGGGTAGAGATGGAGGGAGATCAGATGAAAGAATTATATATATATATATATATATATATAATGAAAAGAAAGAATTAAGGGGTAGAGAATTAAGGGGGATATTAAAGCCTCCTTCGAATTTAACGCAGGATCCGAATCTCGAGATCTTCGTACAGAGGGAGGAAGATGAAGGCAATGAATATATGGATATTTACATATAGGAGAAGCTAACTAAGAGAGAATGAAAGCTGGGGAATGAAAATGGAAATGAGATGGGGATGGATGAATATATGTATATTATATGTGAGCTTAAAATATTTTTCTAATTTGAGACAAATTAAAGAGAGTGATGAGAGAAGAAGCAGCGTTTTGAGATCGAATTAAGAGAGTAAACGTACACGAATTGGATTGAAGAAGAAATGAAAGAAAGTATTGAAATTGATTGCAATTATGAGTACGAGTACACTAGTAGTAGGGAGATATATATTTATAGAGATACAAATACAGTGATAAGAAGGAAGGAAGGAAGGAAGCTTGTGGTCTCTGAATTATTGAAGAAATAAAGGAAGATATATTTATGCCAAGAGAATGAGTCTGTGTATTTATGTATGTGTCGATGGTGTGAGTTCAAAGGTTATATTTATAGGCCTACAACTCCAACACTTAGCTTGCTAATTGCATCACTGCATACATCACAATTCACAATATGGGCCTTTCATTATATTCTTCAATAATTCTCTTTTTCTTAATTCACTATATATCAGAATTCAGAATAATAATGCAAGCATATATATATATATAGCAAACAAGTGGTTCCTTCATATTAATCATCTACCTGCCTATGCCATCTGTTTAACTAAAAAGCATGTACATCACTAATTAATTTTTTAAATTTCACATATATTAGTGATATACATAGGTTTTTTAGGACAAAAATAAAATAAACAAATAGTTTTTATGACCAAAATAAAACTTATCCTATAGTTTGAAAACCAAAATTGAGATTTTAACCTTAGAGTGGAAACCGACGGCTATGATGCAAGATAAACCAACGACCAATGATACAATTTTGCTTTTTTGACCAAAATTTGATCTCGTTTGTTAAAGGCTCCAATTGGATAGAGAAAGTAATTTTCAAAAGCAACACATAACTTTCGACTCATCACATTCGAACTTGAAATGAGGGAAATATCACCACATTCAATATTTTGGGACCAAAATGAAACATTTTGCCAATATTAAAGACCACTATGAATATTTTGAAACATATAGGATCAAAATGAACATCACAACGTACATTTAGGACCAAAATGACCTTTTGCACTTTATGAAAATTTATCTTGAATCTCAGATCCTATATAAATAATTTATAAACTTGTATCTATTGGTTCTGTAATATAAGAAAAATTAAATATAACTCGAACAAAACAAAATGTTCCATGAAAAAAATTTCAATACAAATTGTCGGATACATTATATCATGTTTATAAAAAATATATGCCAAAGTTTTAAATAATTTAAGATTAAAAGCAATTTTTATGCTACTAGATGTACATTTTACGTTTTATTAAAAGCTATGGAGCATGGACACTGACACGGACACAGGACACGACACGGACTGACACGCCAAATTCTTAAATTATACGACCCGACACAACATATATTTATGTATAGAAATAATTAAAAATTCATAAATTTTAATGAAAATTTTAAAAATTACAATCTATCCGTAATATATGTCATATGTGATATTATTTTCTATTGCTTGTCATGATAAAATCGCAAAAAATTATTTTATATTCTGAAACTTATAAATATGTGTCGTGTGGGTGTCGTACAGATGTTGGATATGGACACGTATCTAACAGAGCAACACATGAAGTGTCATGCTTCATAAATTAAAAGAATAACCCACCATTTGATCAAAACGTTGAATCTATATTTTCTGCCGAAAAAACGTTGAATGTATTGCGTCTGTTTATTTAGATACAACACTAGCAAAAATTAGGAGAGTTGCATGTGTTATTTATCATATAATTAAATATTATTTTTTATTGTATAATTTTTTTCATCTAATTAAAATTATTGTAAGTATTATAATTTAAATAGTTTTTTGTATTCATAATATTATAGTATTGGACTTAAAAACAATTTTGAAATAATTCATCTAACATATATTAATTTTTTAAATATTAATACATGTATATGTGATTATATATATTTATCACCCTCCAATTGTCTTTCATTAAATCATTACATATATTTTGAGAACTAATTAGATCATTATAAAGGTTGAAGTGAAATAGGTTAATTAAGATATTTTGAGATCTAATTGTATCTTATTTTTAATAATAAGATTGATTAAGATATTTGTGTTATAAATAATTGTGTGTGAATATCCACATTTGACTTTTGGTATTCTCGGTGTATAGAAGTTTGAGTTTTCCTTTAGTTTCTCTATGTACATGAATATGATCTTATCCCTGCATTATGTACATTAAGTTGGTACATCTCCCTTGTAGATCCTTTAGCTTATAAATAGAGGCTTTAGGTGTTGATGAGATGAGTTGAATGATAAGAACCACTCTCCCCTCTTACTTTTCTCTATTCTTTGAGTATTCATATTTCTTATATTTTATGACACGTTATCAGCACGAGTCTCTACCGATTTGAACTTTTGGCATATGTGCACGTGTCTACTCATTCAAGCTTTCGGCATATGTTCATGGGACTCTATCCATTTGAGTTTTAGGTAACTGAACATGAGTCTTTACCAATGAGCTTTTGGTGAGACTAAGTATGAATCTCTTCTTATTTTAATTTTGGATAATTACGGAGGTAAGTTAATTATCTTTCAAGTTTTTTTTTTGTTAAAATTATTAAAGGTAAGAAACTTTTATGTTGGATTGTTTATCATTATTGTAATATATTTTATAAATTTATTATTGTGGTCATCTTCTTACAATTTAGAAATGTTTCATATAGCCTGAAACTACATATGATTAAGTTTTCATATGATTAAATAAAAGTGACTAAGTCGCATGTAATTGAAGTTTCATATATTTAAGTAGATGGCCCGAAGCCATATTATGTTTTGATTCAACTTTATTGAATCAATTATTGTATTCTTGCCAAATATTAGTGCAATGAAAAGTTATTGCACATGTTGATAATTTATCAAGGGCTATAGTTTGGTACTTTGGCTATTGAAGCTGTTTAATATCACCCTTGACGGCTAATAGACTTTGGTTATTAATGTTGTCTAATATCAGCCTCGAAGGCAATAGTTTGGCTATTGAAGCTGTCTCATATATCAGGCCTAAAGGCTAATAATTTGATTATTGAAATGAACTAATAATGCCTTGAATGAAATAGTTTGGCTATTGAAGCCGTGTTATATCAGCCATGAAGGCTAATAGTCAAATAGAAATTAATAAACTTGAAGGCGAATATAAATATATTTTGACCAATTGCGGATAGCAATTACGGTGTTGTTAAAAAATGTTTGTCAATAGTCTTGAAGACTAACATCAATCTAAATATTTGATAGACCTGAAGACCTATATCAAAATAAATGTTTTTATTTTAGATCTCGATTGATTGATGTATTTTTAGATTTGATATGTGATCACAATTTATGTTGTGAGGTGTTTGATATATAAAAAAATTATTGAGATAGAATCTCTTGTAGAGACGATGTTTGATATGTTAAAATTATTGATGTTGGGTCTCTAGAAGAAATGAGAGTGACAATATGTCAACTATTAAATGAGACTGTCATTGATTTATTTTGGCAAGTGAACCTAAAGTTCACATTACATTTATTCTGATAATAATTAATTTTCTTTGAAGAAAGAGAATTGAAAAATCTCACAAAGATACTCTGGAAGAGTAATAATATATATTTTAGAAGAGTATGAATCTCATATTAACAAGATTATATTTCTTAACATAACCCTATAGTAGTTTGGTATTTGGATATTATTAAAGTATGATATCAATAAACTCAAAGAAAATTTGAGTATATGATATGAATGAGTTCTTACATCTCGGTATCTCAATGAATATGAGATAGTTCTTGAAGAACTAAATATGATATGGTTCCTGAAGAACTGAATATGAGATAGTTCTTGATGAACCAAATGTGAGATAGTTCCCGAAGAACAAAATGCATTTTATTTAATTTATTTATCTCCTTTATTTCTTTGAATTATATATATATATATATTCTATTATCCATTGTTCATTTGGTTAACAATTTATATGTTAATAATGTACTCTTTTATTTCTTTCATCCTTTTCATCTATCTTGTTTGAGTATAAATTATGCATCCATCATATTGTACGTATGTCATACGATCAAATATCTTGTTGAATTATATTAAGCTTTCCTGAAGGAAAGAAAAATGTTATGGAGGAAAAAAGAAATATAATATCGGATATGTGATCATATGCTCCAGAAAAGCCCTCCATCTTGTACTATATTTGTATTAGTACAATTAAAACATATGTTGTAATGAACTAGCGGTTCATTAATTTAAAGGAGTAATGAACCAGAAGTTCATTAATTTAAAGGATACGTTTATAATTTTGTGTGACCGGTTAGACCATCCCGATTCAAGAATAATGCGAACTCAAATTAATTCCTATTAAAGAACCAAAGGTTTCTTGTATATAATGAGTTCTTATGCTGCACGTTCTCAAAGAAAATTGGTTTTAAGACTATTACCAGCAAAAGTTGGGATTTGATCCCTTGGAATTTTTGAACGCGTTCATAGAAAAATTGTGGAGTTGAAGTGCCATCTTGTGGACATGTCGATCCACTTTGTTCAAATAAAAAGATTGAGCTCAAGTTTTGAATTATTCCATTAAGAACATTTTATAATGCTGGTAAATTTATATCCCAAGTTTTAAAGGGCTATTATATGCTAGTTGGGATAAATGTAGTACATCATGTTGTTTATATCCACACAATAAATGGTCTTGTTGAATAATTAAATTCCTGATGAGAACATATCAATTTTTATGATGCGGCGCTTGTACGCATTAAACTAACAACGTATCATAAATTCTCCCATATGCTATTGGCTTTGGGTCAGGAGCCGAATATTTCTCATTTAAGAATTCTTTGGGTGCTGGATTTATATTGCTCCACCATGTGAATCAAAATGAGCCCCAACAAAAATTGAGAATATAAGTTGGGTATGGATCCCGTTAAATTATTAAATATTTTAACCTCCTGAAGGGAGATAGTTCATGACATAATTTGTCAATGAAATTAATTTTTCAGCATTAGAGGGAGAAAGAAGATAGCTGGAAAAATGAATTACAAGGAATGCATGGTTATTACATTAGTTTGATCCTCATGTGAACTTGAAGTTCAAGAAGAATATTGCAAAAAAAACTTCATACTGCATTCACTGGCCCATAGAAATGATAAAGTCAGATATTCCAACTTAAAATGCTCCAATATATATTGAAGTCCCTGAAGGGACTAATTGGTTTCAGAGATAAGAATCCTCGAAAATAAAAGGAGCATATGAAAAAAAAATGGGTCGAATCAAGGAAATATATGAAGGCATAATGAATGAAAAATCTCCGGAAGAGATTCAGGTACCTGAAAGTGAAGAAAATAATGAGATCTCAATATGTTTATTATTGCCAATGTATGGAACCGATATAATAATATTGTTGACAAAGTATTTACATATAATGTAGTGCTACAAATTACGAATTATAGAACATTGAGGATCATGAATAACAATTCGTCGAACAATGTCGACGTGAACATTGGCCAAATTGAAAAGAAAGGATCCAAGATGAGTAAAACTTACTCGAGAAATGTGAAAATTTTTGGACTTGAAGTCACCGACATAATGGTGTACAACCAACATGATGGTATACAACCAGTTGAATATAAATAAGTCTTTGTGCGAAAAGAAACGAGCGAATTGAAATTTTGAGATACAAAGACTATAAATTTATTTTAAGGAGTTTAATTCTCCAGTGGTGGATGCAATTATTTTTGAATATATGATCTACTGTTTATAAAAGACTTTGATGTCCAAATATTTGAAGGTGTGAAGTTAGTGGGTACAAATGAGTTTAGAAGTAAAATCGTAATGAAAATGAAAGGCTAAAGTCGTAAGATATAAACTCAAAGGTCTCACATTAAATATGTAAAGACATATTCTTTGGAGATGGATGCAATCCCGAAGATGGATGTTGTCCCCTTCAAATATTTTAGTAGTCTAGCATTGTATGAAAAACTTGATATGCATCTAATGAATATGGTTATAGTTTATTCATATGGCTTATTGAACAATGAAATTTATATAAAAATCCCTGAAAGAATATAGGAAGCAGTCCAGATGTCTTGTTCAATAAAGATGAATAAAATCCTACATGTGTTTGAAAAAAAAACCTAGACATATGTGGTACAGTTATCTCAAGAAATATTATTTAAAAGATATCAAACTGTGTATATTTATTATTGTTGGAACAATGAAATTCTAGGGACTTAAATGAAAACTTTAAAAAAAATTGGGGTCAATATGTAATTTTTGCAAAATTTGTTATGGTTAAAATTACAAAATAGCTCCAAAGAGTATCAATGTGTTAATGGAGATACCATAGGGTACTAAAGTGTCAGGTTTCAAACCACAGAATACCAAAGTGAAATAGCGTCAAACCACAGGATACCAAAGTGTAATTTACCCTTATAAAAATGCATCTTTCTTCCGGTAATAGAAATGGTATGCTTATCTATGTGGCATTTCTGTATGGACATCCTAAGACGGTTTTTCATTATGTTGTTTGGAATTTCCTCTCTAATCTGGCCCCTTCCATTAATGATCCATGGATGATTTTGGTCCCTAACGTTTTTTTTTTTTTTTTAACTTTAGAAATTTACTTTTCCTGATTCTGAAGATAAACCGACACAAGTTAAGGCAAGATAAATTAGCTGGAAAAAAAAAAAAAGCACTCACATTTTCGATGGATAGGAGTATTCGTAATCAGAACAAATCCAATAACCAAACAAAGAAAAAAAAAACAGAGAAGCGACGATTCATTCATATTTAAGCAAACAGTACAGAAAAGATGTTAATTCTGTTTTAATTTTCTGCAAAGTTATTTGTAGATGTAGCAAGCTTATATAATAATTAATGGCTTTCTTGAAATTGATCTGTAGACGCCATAACAAAATGATCATTTCAGTGTTGCAATTTGAGATAGAGCATGTGATCATATATATGCAATATATATGTTGATATAAGGTACAAGTGGGGAGATACATAATTTCAGCATAAATATATAGAATTGGACAATGATCCTGAATGATTAGTGTTTGAGGAGATTAAGAGAATTCATGTGGGTTCACTGATTTCTCAAATTAATCTTCATGAGTTATCTTTGGACAATCAATCCACTTCTATTTCTGATATCAAGTAAAGTTGAGGCATACAACAGTGCGTAATTACAATAATAGTACCAATTTATATTAAGTTTCTTATAGAAATAAGACTCTATTACATTAACTCACATGTCCTATTAAATTAATACTTGTAAATTAAACTATAGACGATCATATACACCATTATAATTCATACTTGTAAGTGTTAAACTATAGTCAGGCAATCATATAATAAACAGAGCACTTATGCACTTATGCCAAAAAAAAAAAATTCTGGAAATATAATTCACAATTGACAAGTTTGTTATATCAAAGCCCACCTAAACAGAGCACTTATGCCAAATAATTCTATAAAGTATATAATTAGACATTCAGTACAAAAAATGGAAAAAGTTCTGCCAACTTCAATTCACACCGCAAATGATGAACTTTGACAAATTCATGATAGTAATATGACCCAGTTAGCAGGTATATATGTAACAGTAACTTATTAATTTGAATGATTGAAGTATTGAACTCATTCTTCTATAAATTAGATATACAAAGAAATGAAATTAAGGGGCCCCATCAAGTGTAAGGAAAATTGATTAGATATTTACATACAAGTCAATCTATAGCTTCATTACAAATCAATCACTTAAATTTTCAGACTTCTAACAACCCGTATTATATTATATTGTCTTATCCACTATTGGATAAGGAAAAGTGAGTGCAGCTACATTCAAAGACTTAATATAACCAGAACTAGAAGAAATCGTTGAACCAACATTCATGGATCAAACAAATATGGTGAATGCAGCTATGTATCAAAAGGGAGTAATTTTCAAGGAATAAATGTTATTCTTCTCTACATCTTTCAATTACCTTCTGTAGGATTTTCTTTTCGTTATTTGTCCATTATATTATAGATAGTTAGGCTAGCTTTTTCATGAAACAAATCAGAATTGCAACTTCCAGTCTGGCTTTTATATAGTTAATATGACAATCTCAAGGTTTTTTCTTTCCTTTTCAGTCTGGCTTTTACATATATATATATATATATATATTGGCAATACCTGACACTTCTATTCTAGTTGATGAGAAAAACAATAAGATATAAAACAAAATCATATAATACATAATTTTCTTAAGCAATCTTAGCATGCACCAGCACTTTCGAATTCATGTCTCCTCACATTTTTTTCTTTAATGCAAGAGCTCTTAGTGAAGAATTAAGATTTCATTACTATCTCTTCATGGCTCTGGTTCATTGCTCCCCAGAGCCAACACACTAGGCATGCCTTGAACCCCACTCATTAAATGAAAATGACACAGCTGAGTCCACGATTTTGAGTCACCATACTCCTTCATCACCCAAATACTAAAAACTTTCTTACCAAAGGACCAAGCTGTATTTCTTTGAACCACAACCAAAGAGGGAAGAATGATGATGATAATGAAGATGGGTAATGAGGGATTTCCATGATTTGCAGAAGGAAATGCAATTGAGGAGAGATTTGTGGGGTGTCTGGAGTTTGTGTGGTGAACCATTTATAAGTGATTTATATAAACTAGTTTGACTTGGGATACCACAAGAATCACTAATGCCCAATTTGTTGCAAGCTTTGAAACCGACCCATATAGTTTGAGGATTAAAATAGAATAAAAAATTGTCTGAGGACTAAAATGATACATTATGGATGAGCCTCTGGTCCGGTAGAGACTGTTATGGCCTATGACAATTAAGGGAGCAAAGTCATAACAATCAACAAGTAATTGCATATTGCAGAAGGAAGGAAATCGATTAAAAAAGCAGACAAGGTAATAAGAGTGAAGCAAGATGAAGACAATGAATATATGGATGTTTATATATAGGAGAAGCTAATTAAGGATGTGATCAAAGAAAGATATATATATATATATATATGAAATTAAAAAAAAATAATGAAAGAAATTTAATCCTATATATTCATGGGACGACTTTGATAGATGAAGAGAGAATGAAAGCTAATTAATTATAGAGTGTTCTTTTACTATGTACGAGTCTTTTAGATTTATGAAATATTTATGAGTTTATGTTTATCAAGAGTCATGTAGTTTGAACTTTGGTTAAGTGTGACTTATTGTATTAATGAGTTTAAGTTGAAGGGTCTTTACATGATAGTATAAATAAGACCAAGATTGATGTGTATTGTAAGAGTGAAAATGATTTGAAAATATAATACGATTTTTTCCCTCTTCCTAATATCTCCTAGAATAATGGTTCCAGAGTAAAGTCTTGTTATAGACTTATCTCTCAAAACAAAATAATATTAGGGCTCACCACTTTCTAACAAAGTGGTATCAGAGTGTTAGTTAGATCTATATTAGAGTTCAGAAAAGGGTGTTGTGAGATATCAAAACAGTCACTTCGTGAAAAGAAGACAATTTGACTGCTTGCACGTGTGGTTCGGGTTTGAAGAACACGTTGAAGAAGTTGTTGTGATCTCCAGGTTTGTGGACCTGTTGAGAGAGTGTGAGTTGTGAGAACTCCACTTAAAAAAGAAGACAAGTGGAAGTCTTTCACAGTGAGTCATGTGAACTCTAGATGAAAAGAAGACGTGTGAAGTCTTCAAGATATGGTGAAAAGGGGAACATCCAGAAGTGATTGCAATAGCCAAAGTGGAGAACAATATTTTTTTGTCTTGACTGTACAGTTTGAACCAATTCTAAAGGAGATACTAGAAAAATTGAATTTGCATCGTATGAATATGAAAAGGAGAAACGTGAAAAGTTAAAATGCATGAAGGAAGCGAATGAAGTATCAAGGATAGTGAAGTGAAGAAGAAGATGAAATGTTTATACAAGTAATGTAATTGAATTCATAATATTATATATATTGTTGCATTATATATATATATATATATGCACTAGGTGAAAGAAAATGTGGCAGATCATACTAGCTTATATATGTCAAAACAAAAGCTGAGGGTAAAACTTAACTGAAATCAAGAGGAAGAACACAAGAAGCTAGCTTCTCAAATTAAATACCTATAACAACGAGTGTAAGTAAAAGCTCAATGGTATAAAATCAAAAGCAGAAAGGAAAACATGATAAATGAGCTAGCTAAGCTACAGGAGTTTGTATCAAAAACACTAAAAATGAGTTATTTAAAGAACAAAGCCCAAAGAAACAGCAAAAGAAGCAGGAAAAAAAATTAAGAACTGCAATGGCCACAAATGCAACAAATGCAAACCAGATGGCACATGAAATCTTGGATATTTTGTGTGGGATGAAGGAGATGGGAGGAAGGTAATTTAATTTAGGGTAAATTACACTTTGGTACCCTGTGGTTTGACCCTATTTTACTTTGGTACCCCGTGGTTTGAAACTTGACACTTTGGTACCATGTGGTATTCTCCTTTAATACTTTGGTACCCTTTAGAGCTATTTTGTAATTTTAACCATAATAAATTTTGCAAAAATTACAATTGACCCCTAAATTTTTTTTTAAAGTTTTCATTTTAGTCCCTAGATAATATGTATCTAGGGACCTATTTGTAATTTTTTAAAAACTTTTTGGGGTCAATATGTAATTTTTGCAAAATTTATCATGGTTAAAATTACAAAATAACTCCAAAGGGTACCAAAGTGTTAATGGAGAATACTACAGGGTACCAAAGTGTCAAGTTTCAAACCACAGGGTACCAAAGTGAAATAGGGTCAAACCACAGGGTACCAAAGTGTAATTTACCCTTTAATTTATAGTTGAAATTTTCAGCCAAATTATATTTTAGTCCCTCAATACTTTTTACTCAATTCAATTACGTCTCTATAAACTCTTATTTCACTCTCTCAATACTCATATTACTTTCTTTTATTTTATTACTTATTCCTAGTTATTTTATCAGTTATATAATTTATTTAGAGTTTATTTGAACCCTTAATTTCTTCAATTCTAAAATTAATCTAATTAATCATAACTTATTATTTGGTAATTATTTTTTTTCAATTATAACTTATTAATAATATTTATTAAATTTAATATTTATAGTTCCTGATTATTATTATATAATGGGGTACCGGTTAAATTGAAAACAACATTCAATCAACATAAATTCACTAGTTCCCATGTACATGAATAAAACAACTTCATATAATGACATATATAATATATTGCTCAATTTTTTTAAGTTAAAACAACTTCATGTGTTTGAGTGGCAATGACAACTTCAAATTAAAATAATAATTCTGATCTAATAACATATTTTCCAATTGGTGAAGCAATATTACGATATTAGGGGTTTTTCCGTGCCTATTATGTATGGAATGTTTGATTTGATATTTGTAGTTATTCAGTGATTAAATAATATATTTCTATTATTCAAGGACTAAATCGTTAGAAATGTGAAAATTAAAAGATCAAATAATAAGTTTTTACTTTCTTAAATCTCATCTACTACTTTCTCTCTCTCATTATCTATATAGTTAGTCAATTATCAATTTTTACATGTTTATTTTTCTTATTTTTTTAATTTTTAATTTAATTATTTTTGACCAACTAGAAAGGTCCTCACACATATAATATAGTATAAATAGATACATAGTAATGTTGATAGTGAAATTCAAACACATACCCCCACTGTAAAATAAAATAATTTAACCAAAAAAGATGTGTGGCTAAAATGCATTAATAATTTAAAAAAGTAATCATCTTAACTTTGGTATATATAAATAAACTACTTCTTTGAGTACGGGTCAACAAATTTTCATTCTCATTTTGTTCCTCATTCCAAAATTATCTAATAAACTAATCCCTCCTTAATGACTCGCTGAGTTAGCTAACCGATCTAAGGACATGACATATCATTAAATTTCACTATCTAAATTCACTAATTATCATAGCTACAAATTAAATTTGAGGAGTTGTTTCTTTTTCTATGGAGCCATATGTAGGAGTTACTACGTGAAAATAAGAGAAACAACTGAAACAAAAACAAACTGTTAGTAAATAAAATGCGTGGTCCTAAGTTGAGACACAGATATCTCGCTTTCATTAAGGTAATTCACGTCTCCCACAAGTTATTTAGTCATATCACCCGGTGCAGTGAGTATACAGACGCGTTACCTCCAAGATACAACAACTAGTACTCGCCTGTTTGATCTATCACTTCTGCACTAAAGTGATAGATAGGACTCTCACTCCCACACCATTTTTCCATCCAAGTATACTTTTTTTTCTTTTGTTTTCCCTTTTGAAGTAAAATGAAACATGCCCTTTTTTTGTGTATGAGTGATGACGATGATAACTTCAAAGCAATATTGTGACCTAACGACTCTTGTACATATTCCTTGGAGACACATTAGTCCAAAGTTAGAGTAAGCTAAGTAATAGTTATTGAATCAATCTTCTAAAAATGAATAAGCATTGATTGAAGTCATGTGAACGAGATGGTATTCCTTTTCTTTTTCCAATTAAAGAGAATATTGATAATAAGTGAATTATTTTGATGGTTGAGAGGAGTGAATGGAGGCATATATAGTACTATAATTGAAGTGTAGCAGATAAATAAATAAACATGACATCCAAGCCATGTTACTAATTTTTCTCTTAAATGCTTTTCTACATTTTTGCTTTTGTTTCCCTTTTCAAGCAAAATGAAAGATGTTTTTCGTGTGTGAGTGGTGATCCACAATGATCATGTAGATAAAGAAAATGATACACATTAACTTTTTTTTTTTAGTAAAATATGTTTATCTTGGATGTAATATGAAATAATAATTCCCTATCTCTCAATACTGTCACATTGGTAAAATATTAAAACTACCAATTACGTTATTTGTAAAAATTACATTGTTTAATCAATTCATCTTACAAAACTTCTCTTGAGGAAACAAAATAACAATTAAGTTAATCATCATATAAAACCTAATTTCAACCAAATTCATTGATCAATATATAAGCCATTTAATAAAATTCATAACTCATTTAATATGCAAAAATATACTGAAAAATAATATATTAAAATTCTATAATAGAATGCTAACATCATATGAAAAATATAATGATTATATATTTTAGACATTTTAAATCCTTCAACGATTTTTTACACATATAAATATGTCATTATTTAACAATGGTAACATGTAATATTCACTTAAGTGTATACCAAAGTCTTACGAGACTATAAAAAAAAAATTAACTAGATCCATAAAAGATAAACATATTTTTGCCTCATATCATATTTTCTATGAGGAACTTTAATTTACACTGTTGGTGTATTATACTTTTTAATTTTATTTGTCTTATATATATATATATATATTCATTTTTACTTAATAGATCTTTTTTTATTGAAAGCAAAAAAAGAGTACTAGTACAACACAGCCAAATCACGAGAAAAAGAAAAAGATAAACAAGAAGAAAGACAAGCAAAGAACACCAAAAATGTAGCCTAATTCCCAAAGCGGCCTTGCTATTTAAGAAGTCAACATAATTGAGGACAAAAGAAGCATAAGGAACAGATTTTATTTGTCCCTTAAAGAGTTTAGGGATGACAACACATAGAATACCCTAAATTTTATCATTATTTGTATCTGTATCCGTTTATTCACTCAAATATCTGTATCCTATCCGTATTCGATATCCGGTATCCGACAGGTACCCTAAATATCCGAAATACCCGAAAATAATGGATATAGGATATGATATTCTAATTCAAAAATTGGATATATCAAATATCTGATACCCAATATCCGTTAATAAAAATGAATTAATTAAAAATATAATAAAAATTGTATAAAATATAATAAAATATTTATATTATAGGGTATCGGATACTGGGTGCCCTAAATATCCGTTCATTTCGGACGGATACCGGATAGTTAATTTTTTATTTTTCAATACCCGTATCCTATCCGATATCTGGCATCCGACGGATATCAGATATTTTTTACGGGTAGATTCGGACGGGTATCCTAAATACCCACCCAAATTATCATCCCTATTAAAGACCTTGCTCCTGAAAAGCCAAATAACATTAAGAGTATTAAGAATGCAAATCCATGGTTCAACACTTCAAGTGTTTGAACAACTAGTCCAAATTTTTTAACATCTTCAAAGTGTCTAGACTATAGGTTTAAAATTCGACATTTTATAGAGTCTTGACTGCTAATCGAAAATTAGACATCTAGTGTCTCCTAGATTACTAAATTCAAAGTTTAACATATTTTATTGTCAAGACAATTGGTTCAAATTTAACAACTTGTGTTCGAACTACTGGTCCAAAGTTCAATATTCATTGAGGAAATTTGTCTTGTTGCTGTAATTTTTAGTTAATTATCCAATGTTAAAAATTTATAAAATGTGATTTTAATCACTTCCGATTAATGATTCTCAAATTATCAATATACCTTCAAATTTTTTTCGAATTCAACAAATTCATGGTACCGAAACCACTTTTGGGGTTGTAAATTTCATGAAAAACAAAAATTGTCCACTTTATAAATTTATTGTCTTCCTTTGATAAAATCATTCTCTGCAATGACAATGGATTTCATTCCAATACTCATCCATTCAAAATAATTAGTCTCGTAAATATATATATTTTCATAAAAAAAAATTGTGATTATCAAACTGTAATTTCATGTATTAATTAATGACAATCTTAAAAAAAATTATATATTTGAAATATTGTCATCACCTTCTCTACTAATTAGTGAACTGTACAAAACCATAACATAAAATGCAAGTAATTCAAGATGATTAGGGAAGAAAAAAAAGAGACGGAATTTGGACGCAGGAGCTTATGTAGCCTAATGATCTAAATTATTAATATTCCAATTAAGGTGGTGAAGAAGATTATTAGTAACTCACGCTATGAGGCTCATCCTTAGATGCAATTATGATGATTGCATGTAAATGGGCAGAAAAACGAAAATAGTTTAAAGGAACGCTCACCTTTTTTTTTATGGATTGGCCCTTAAAAAATGGTTCAGATTCCAATATAATCAGGAAATTATCTCCCTATGCATGGGTCAAAATCAGCATCAGGGCCTGATTAAATACTGTAACTATTTATTCAAATCTTGGCCACCTTTAAAGGTATTGTCATCAGCGTATATTTTTAATATATTGAATCATATTTGAATCATCACAACATCAGAAGATTCATCTCAAAAATAAATAACCGCTGCACCATTTCAGAAAAGGGTGAGTAAATAGATTTCAATAAAGGGCAACTATGAAAATTAAAATTTGTAAACTCATTTAAAGCAGAGAAGATTGGAAAATCTATGATTTAAAATGAAAATGAAAATTTGTAAACTCACTTCAAAACTCAGAAATTGAGAATTAAACTCTTGTCTAAGTTTGACAGAAAATTTGTGCACTAAATAGGAAATAAAAAGTAATAGAACAAAATTTGCATGACAGTAACTAAAAGTGCAAGTTAAAAGAAACACAGTATATTCACTCATCATCTTCATCAGCTACAGAGTTGAGAGCTTGCAAACGTTCAATCAACTTAGACTTCCTCTCCTCGTATGTAAGCTTCTTCAGATTGTACCTGCATAAAAAACGACGACAAACTTTCAGAAACTATATACAATTTTAAAAACTGTAATTATAAGATTCATGTCGAAGTCAATATATACCAAAAGGACATGCAAAATTCCAACACTGGAATCAGTAAAATACTGCTTGCCAGTCAGGAAGTAGTGATCAATTTCATGAAAGTACTAAATTACCTCTTGTGTTCCTTTGGTGGCTGCTTATCAGATTTCTTCACTGTGGGATCTGCTCGGATGGCAGCATGAACCTTTTTGTACATCGCTTCAATGCCATCAGGCTCTATCCCTTGCTTGATATATTGACTGAAGTGTGACTGGTACTTCTCTGGTTCATCTTCCATCAAAGTCTGCAAATCATTAGACAGGCTACTATAAGATGGGTTCAAGTCTTTGAAGCCAAGTACAATCAAAATTGAAGTATGAAATAGAAGTCTTAGCCATGCCTTCATATAGGCAGCAACATGACCACCAAAGATATATTTGCGGTGGACCTCAGGATCAAGCTCCTTCTTCTCCTTCGTAAAACCAGCAAATCTTTTATCACTATGAGGAATGTCCAAACCCCCATCCAAAGCTCCCTGTTTTATATTGCAAAGACCAAGTTCATTCAACATGAACACATCAATATAAAAAGGAACACTTGACTTATTTTCTCATGAATTTAACACAAAAAACAACAGAGAACCTGAGGAATTTCAAGACCCCAATCAGTTAGTTAAAGTACAATCTGAATAAAATCCAAGTCCTTAATAACAATTTCAAACTAATTGTGCATAGTTACAAAATCTAAACAAATGAACATTCTGACACTAAAAGCTATTTTGAAAATATCAGGGTATACAACATCACCAAGTTCTAATTCTGGTAAGTGAATACTGTTCAAAATTAACAAAAGCAATAACAATATGTAGTAGTTAACAATAAGAAAAGTTGGGCTCCAATCTCCATAAGACACTGGATTGGGGAGGGAAGATTATATAAAAAAGCACTCTGTTGATACTTGACAGCAATCAATTCAAGAATTCGAACACAATATCACCTTAAGGGCACCAAATACACAGTTTCCAGTTGTAGTCCTAATAAGGCCAACATCAAGGAGTGCACGGAATGGCCTCCTATTATCAGCAGGTTCAACTGAGAAGTCCTCTCCAGTAGCCTAAAAATAAAATAACACCAATCAGTGTACAAGCATGTGTGTGTGAGAGAGAGAGAGATACAGAGAAAGAAAATGGAAAAACCATGGTCCATAGGTACCTCAACATTACCCTCATACTCCTCATCCATTTCAAGCATTTTAAGGACACGCCGAGCCAAGAGGAGTCCAGTGCAATATGCTAGCCACAGAAGAAAAAAAAAAAGCTTGAATCACAAGGGGAAGAACATAGGAGGATGATTTTGGTTCATTTAATATGAGATATTATGTTAATGTCATAAGAAAGAAACCAAGTTGTTTGTCATCACATGGACATCATATAACATGCAAGGGTAAAATAGTGTTCCTACAGGGAGACATGCATACAGATGAATGAATAGAGACAGAAAATTAACAAGTACCTGCCGCATAGTTACCAAGACCTACATGGAGGCCATAGCGAGGCAGTTCATGTGCATAAGCTGCAGCAAGAACAATGTCACCAGCAATGCTAGCTGATGTTATTTGTGCAATGATATCCTTGTTTGTCTAATAATACCATTAAGGTTTTACAGACAAAGAAATAGTCTTACAGTTATACATCAAGTATATAATGAACATCACTACTATAGAATCAAATGGGAAAGAAAAAAGGAATACTAATTGGTATAATATTATTACAAAATGTTTATAACTGCACAATGAAACCTTTCCAGCGCAAAGAATCATATCTAACTTAAAACCAATGACAAACAATTTAATCATTTTCACTTAATTTCCCATGAGCTTAAAGGGACGAACCATCTTTATTAACTACAGTAGGATACAAATCGAACCACAAAACGATATTTTGGGGTGTTGTATTTGTTTTTGTCTTGATTTATCAGCCGAATTCTGGCGCGATAATCCGTCTTGCCCTCTGCAAATGATTTCAAATAATAAGGTGACAACATCCAAATTAACCCAAAGTCAACCCAGATAAATAGTTACAATACCTCTTCTTCTCTTAAACTTCACTTGATATCTCTTGAAGTAGGCGTTGGACTTTTGAGCTTTAACATATGGCTTCATCAAAATTAAAGAAATGAAACAACTATATTACACAAGCTATAATAATATATTGAAAACCACACATTTAGCCTTAAAAAACATAGTAACAATATACAATTCTTTCAATCAGAGATTAACATGAAATGGAACCAGAAAATGGACTCTTCAAAGAATAAATTTGAAAAAAAAAAAAAAAAAGTGCAATTTATATTTTATAACTATAAACAATTCGGAAGAACTAGAAACCGAATTGCTATCTTATTTTACAACACAAAATGCTCCACTTTATTAATGTACACAGGTTGTAGATCCCACTAATTCAAAACTCCTATTATTCTTTTTTCCCATTTTCGCAAAGCAAAAAGAGAGTACAGATTTCAAACCAAACCACACAATGAGTTGAAATGCAAGAAGCTTAGAGGATTAAACAATTCAAATAGATGGTAATGCAGACAAGCCAAGGTAGAGTGTGACAACCAGATTACAGAATCAAGTTCCAACGAATCTAAGAGAAACTAAGGAAACAAAATAACCAAAGCGAAGCAATCAATTAGATATGAGAATCAAAGGCTAACCATTTTGGTGGCGTCTTCTCAGAGATCAATCTGCTTGAATATGAGCTTAGATATCAAATACAAAACCCTAGCGTGGCTGTAATATAGCTATATATATATACCGAGTCCTTGACCCGGAAATGCTCTTACCGGGCTTTCCGGCTCAAAATGAACCGTTTTTTTTTTTGCCTGAATGAACCGGTTTATTTTTTTTGAATTACATGAACCGGTTTATTGGGTTATGTTATTTTGGGCCTGATATCGATTATGTTTTTTATGTGGTCAAAGTGTAAATTTGATCTTATATCTTTTGCTAAGTTTCTAATTTGGTCCTGTATCACTTTTTGTTGCACTTTTCGTCCTATATCTTTGCAAAAGGTCTCAATTTGGTCTCATATCAATTATGGTCTCATATCTTTTGGTCAAGTTGTAGAATTGATCTTATATCTTTATTAAAGAATCAATCATTAGTTGATCTTTTTTATAAAGATTTGAAATCATTTCTGCACCTGACCTAAAGATATATGACCAACTTTGTAATTAAACCAAAGATATGAGACCAAATCTGCAACAAAAAAAGATATGAGACCAAATTGGAAACTTACCTAAGGATATGAGAACAAAAGTGCAACAAAAAATATATGAGACCAAATTGAGAATTGAGCAAAATATATGGGACAAAATTTTCACTTTAACCATTTTATTTTGAAAGAATATCGTTTTTAGTCATGTTTTCATGGATGTGGGTCGGGTTGTTTGTAGGATCCGCCTTCTTGTGTGGGCTTGATCTTGCATGAGAATAGTTTTGGTTGTTAGTTAGTTTTTCTTGTTGTTTGTTTTGTTTCGTTTGGGCCTTTAGGTCTCGTTGTTTGTACAAAAAAAAAAAAGTACAAGTCAAATTGTACTTATGGTCCCATATGTTGGGGTAAATTTTAATTTAGTACTTTTGCTTACAAAATTAGTCATATACGTTTCCATAAATTTTTATTGTTTAGGTCCCAACAATTGAATATAAGTAATAACTATGTATTTCTTGTTTTGAATTCGAATGCGACGAGTTTAGGATTACGTGTTGCTTTCAACGAGTTTTTTTTTTTTTGTCAAATTAGAACCTTCATTAGCAAACCAGATCAAATCACACCTTGAAAGTGAGTCACTGGTTTTAGAGTTAAATGAATAAAATTGGTCATATCTCTCTTATTTTAACTTTTTAAGTTTAAATGTAATGAAATCGAAACTACGAATTACTCTTGATGAATCTTTTTGAAACCGTCAGCCATTTGAAAATAGATTAAAGAGCAAAAAATAAAAGAAAATAAATGATTAAATTGAAACTGAAAAAATAACTAAAAATTCAATTGGGCATAAATAAGAACATTAGAAAATTAAATAACTTTTCTTTATGTTAACATTTATTTTAAGGGTAAATTACACTTTGGTACCCTGTGGTTTGACCCTATTTCACTTTGGTACCCTGTGGTTTGAAACTTGACACTTTGGTACCCTGTGGTATTCTCCATTAACACTTTGGTACCCTTTGGAGCTATTTTGTAATTTTAACCATAATAAATTTTACAAAAATTACATATTGACCCCAAAAAAATTTTAAATTTTTCATTTTAGTCCCTATATAATATGTATCCAGGGACCTATTTGTAATTTTTTGAAAATTTTTTGGGTCAATATGTAATTTTTGCAAAATTTGTTATGGTTAAAATTACAAAATAGCTCCAAAGGGTACCAAAGTGTTAATGGAGAATACCACAGGGTACCAAAGTGTCAAGTTTCAAACCACAGGGTACCAAAGTGAAATAGGGTCAAACCACAGGGTACCAAAGTGTAATTTACCCTTATTTGGTTTAATATAAAATTTTGTGAGACTAATAACTAGAAAGCTCAAAATAATATAATATAGTAAAAAAATGGTTTAACTCAACTGAAGTTTAAACAAGTCTTGACTCGGCGATTGGGGCTTTCTAATTTCCAATTTGTGAGCTTCATAAAGTAGTTTCCCTTCATTAATGTTTAAGCTAATTAAGCAGCTTCCACATAAAAACATTGGGTGTGTGCCTATAATCACCCAATCATGCATTAATTGCTCTAATTCTCTACATCTAAATGGGGTCTGCATATTTAATATTAGGATAACACTGCTTTCTTTACAGCCTGTTGTTAATTCGTACTCTTAACAGTTACCCCATTAATTGAGAATGCCTCAAATGATCTTAATGGAAAAAAAAATGGGTTAAACTAAACAATTGGTCCGTATAGTTTGATCACGTTTGTAACTCAGTCCTTGTAGTTTATTTCTTTGTGACTCAGAACTTACACTTTAGAATTATTTATAAAAGTATCCTTGTCTTCTAACACTAATTTTTTTTATGAAAGTCATCTAACACTTAAAAAATTGTTAATTAAGTGATTATGTGACATCTACATAGAATAAATCTTACTAGCACAGTTCTAAAATATACATATCAGCCAACTCTTAGTAACTCAAATCCCTAATCCCACAAATCAAAAGTCACTCAAAAGAAAATTCATAAGGGTACTTTTGAGAGGATGGATTCATGCATTTTAAAACTTAACTGTATTTTTCTACCAGAAGCAAGCAGAGGAAAGATACTTTTAAGACTTGCTTGATTCTAAATTTTAAGCATCTGCAAGTTTTATTTTTTAAAATGTTATAAATTCTTACATCTTAGATTCAAGAAAGATTCTATTCTAATAGTGAAAAAGAATTGGTAAATTTTGATATGATAGTTTTTCCACTCTACTATTAATGTAGTGTCTGCCTACTGACTGGATCTTGAATTAGATTAGATATAGATAGATCGAATAGGGAATCGAATTTCCTTTTTAGTTGGGAGAGGGGCATAATAAATTTTGTATACAAACTCATGAAATTGGTCTCTTTAAAATTATTGTTTATCTAACTCTACTTTATTTTCTTTTTGATATCAAACACATTCCTTCATAACAAATCTTTTAACATCAAATAGAGTATATGAATCGTCTTATTAGACGCCATCGAGAAGAATGCATTGACTCTACGACGAAGAAAGTATTGAGAAGAATGTAGGGACATATGGAGAAGATTGTAAATCAGGAAAGAAAATCCTTTAAAATACATGAATTCATGTATTTTATGATGCACAAGAATTTACTGGTGTGTGTCTCTGTTTTTTCTTTTGGCTTGAGTGTGTCTTGTTATTGTCTTTTAATTTAGGGGATTAGGGATTTAGGTTTATATTTTAGAACTCTGTCGGCAAGATTTATTCCATGTTGATGCCACATAATCACTTAGTTAACATTTCATTAACAATGTTAGATAATCAGGATAATGTTATAAATAGTTTTAAAGTATAAGGAGTGAGTTACAAAGAATTAAACTACGGGGGCTGGATTACAAACTTGATCAAACTATAGGGACCAAATGGTTAGTTTAACAAAAAAAAAAAAAGAATAAATGTGACAACTTTCTTTAATTTCTATATTATTTTTATTTAAAAGTTTATTCTACTTAACTTGAGGGCTCTTGCATTCAATTTCAGAGATGATAGTTTTTTAGAATAGTTAGGAAGTTAGGATACTCATTCATATTCGTCTAAAAGAAATTTGATATCGAATATATTCTGTAATTCTTTGGTAATTTAGGAAGCGACACTCTCTAGAGTTAAACGAACTCTTCTTGTTTTTTTTTGTAAACAATGACACACAAAATTGTAGAAGATGAGAATTCAATAAATTGATCTAGATTAGTCTATTCACCTAACACACACCAGAGTTGCCACTAACGTATATACTGAACTGATTAAAGAGTTTTCGGCCCAAAAAAAAATTGATTAAAGAGTGATTAAAGCATTTAATCACGTATTAAATTGTTTTAATACACGTAAATTGATTTTAAATTTCATAAACCACCATTATTTTTTTATATGTAAAGATTTTCGTAAAATAGCTCGACGCCTTTGTCTACACATGTAGAGGGAATAGGTGAAGAACTTTAAGGACTAAAAGAAATCAAAAAATATTTTAAGAAACAAAACAAAATTCATTTTATACTTCCAATAATTAATATGAGATTTTCAACGTTTTATAGATATAGGTCTAAGAAGTATGGACATTTCATTTTGAGAGCGTGTCGCCGTGTCGGACACGTGTCAGTGTCCGACACCCGTACGACACCGACACGACACATATTCATAAATTTTAAAAAAAAATCAATTTTTTGTAATTTTTAAATTTTTCATTAAAAATTATGAATATTTAATTATTTATATATAAAATATATGGTGTGTCGTGTCGCGTAATTTTGAGAGTTTAACGTGTCGCTGTGTCTGTGTCCGTGTCGTGTCCCGTGTCTGTGTCTGTGTCAGTATTCATGCTTCCTAAATAGAGGTCAATAAGATTTGAAGATTCATGATGCTAAAAATCATAGATTGAGTTCCTCAAAAAGAAAATCCTTGAAAGGGGGTTTGAAGTGGTTCAATTGGTGGGTCCAAAAGCCCAAAATCCAGTGATGGGCAGGTGAAATAAAACAAAGGGAAGGCCACCAACCAAAGATATGTGGGACATTGAAATGAAATAATAGATAAATAATAACAATAACAAAAATAAAAATGAGAGATAAAATATATAGCACTATAACTAATTCCACTCATAAAATTGGAGTATGAATGAGAAACTTACACATAACGGATAGCATAGTTTAAACATGTTGTCTACCACACAAACTTCAAAGTTCGTTGAAGTTCAACTTTTGTTTGTTGCCAAATTTAAAGGTTTTCAATTGCTACTAACCCCTCAATCCCTAACCTTTCAAGTCAAGCTTACATCATTTTTGTTTTCAATTCTTAATGAATAAAACTCTTCAAAAGTTAAATATGTTTTTTTGGTACGTTAAACTCCTCACTATATGAGTTTGTTTTATAGTGTAATGAATATAATATTGTAATAAGTTTTCATTAAGATAAAATGTAAATTTTAAAAAAAGAAAAAGGGTAAAATACAGGAAAGGTACCTGTAGTTTGACCTAATCTCACTTTTATGACGTGTGGTTT
>QANZ01000129.1:49907-63526 GCA_003254925.1 Chamaecrista fasciculata | reverse complement strand
TCCCATAACTTTGGCAAAGGTCTAAATTTGGTCCCATAACTTTTTTTTGTTGTAATTTTAGTCCTATAACTTCTAAAAATGTCTCATCGTTGGTCCCAATCTGATTTCCATCCGCTCCATAACTTCACCCATATTTACCACGTCATCATCCAACTCAATATGTCAGATCATCTTTAGCGGCAAATAATGGATGAAAGTTGGTATTGGTACCAACGGTGAGACGTTTTCAAAAGTTATGGGACCAAAATTGCAACAAAAAAAGTTATGGGACCAAATTCAGACCTTTGTCAAAGTTATGGGACCAAAAGTGCACTTTAACCTTTTTATTAAATCATGTAGTTTAGTTATGGATATCTATTTTTTGTTATATTATTAATGTTAGTTAAATAAGTCTCATAATATATGATTGATCTGAAACAATCATGTCCCGCGCATCGCGCGGGGTAAATACTAGTTAGAGAGATAAAAAATCCAACAAGTTTAGTCCGCCAGCATTTATATATATATATTTGGCTAAAACCTTATTTTGGTCTCTAATGTTTATCTAAAATTTTGTTTTGGTCCTTAATATTTTTTTTGTTTTGTTTTAATCTTTAATGTTTCATAATTGATTCCTAACTATTGAATATGATCATATCTCTCTTTTTAAACATGGACGCAATGAAATGAGAGTTGTGTTAAATTTGATGATTTTTTTCTTTACCCAATATGAGTTATCAGCAAATGAGAGAGATATGATCACATTCAATAGTTGGGGACCAATTATGAAACTTTTAAAAGACCAAAAAAGAATAAAAATAAACATTAAGGACAAAAATGGAACTTTAGTTAAACATTAAGAATCGGAATAGAATTTTGGCCTATTTTTTCTCTATATATTATCAATATTATAAGATAAAATGTATAAGTTAGAAAAAAACATTATAAAACATAAAAAAAAATGTAAGGGGATAATGAGATTGGAGAGATAATAGTATTTAAATTGATTAAAATATTAAATAAGGGAAAGTCATGAGTCATGAAGTCAAGGAGAGATAATAAATTAATAAATTGGGGTCTTACTTCATGGGATCAAGTTGAATATAGAATTAGGAATACATGTATATATATTAATAAGGGTAAAATACAATTTAAAACCATGTGGTTAAGACTGATTCCAATTTGGTATCATGAAAGAAAAAACTTGACATCTGATTATCCTAAGGTTTGTGTCGTTAGCACTTTGGTACCATGTAGTCAATTTTCGTCAAAATTTAATAGAAAACTATTATGTGAGACGCACGTGATCACTTAAAACAGTTTACGACCCCCAAATAAGTTCCGTTTTATGTGTTTAAGTCATTTCCTTGAGTTTCCATCAATTCATAGTTGCGGTTTAACCCAAAAATTTAATCATCTTCATCAAATCAATCTATGGTTCACCAATTCAGTCCCAAAGGATATTTCATAATTTTTTTTTGGTAAAAAAGATATTTCATAATTTGTCACATTACTTTTGGAAGAGACTAAAGTAAAAGACGACCCAAATTAACGACACGTGGCAAATGACAATTGACTTTGCCAACATGTAACCAAAATAACATGTAACCAATGGTCGATCTTTCGCGGAACTTCGTGTGCTAAAAGAAATTGCTAATCAATTGCACAAATTACTAAGAATTTAGGATTATGTTTATAGGCTTTATATGATAGATATGATAAACAAGGAAACATAAAATACACAAGAAAACCATAAAAGATGGGAAGAAACTCTCGATAGGCTTTCCTTGTTCGATAAAGGATATGGAAGTATGGTGACTTGATTATGATAACGAAAGCCAATTGCCTAAATCATAAACGACTTTGCAAACCTCACAACTTCGAAGATAACCTTAAGCAATGGTGACAAACGAGAGTTAGAATCTATCACTCAAAACTATGAGATGATAAGCACAAATATATTTTATTAATTATCAAACTAATAATTCGTAAAGTACAATTCTTAAAACTAATTGTCTAATGTATTAACAATTAATCATAAAACTTATGAACTAATGAAAATACAGAAATACATAATCAAGTCAACTACTACCTTATGAAGAACGATGAACTCTAGCCAAATTGTCGGATTCTTCCTCCAAGACGATAGATTTAGTCCATAAGGACTTTAGAGAGAGAAGAGAGATTTCCTAAGCTAAACGACCAAAGAGAGCTCTGGAACGAGATCTAAAAGAGGTCTGGAAGATCAGCTGAACTCTAGAATCCACGAGCTATTTATAGGCAAAGTTTTGCCTTGCGTCGTCAGCTGAGCCGCCGGCGTAGTGTGACGGTTCAAGGAGATTTTCCTTGATTGTCTCAACCGCTTCTAAGGTACGAGGCCTGGTCAACTCAAACTCCTATTTCTGAATAAATATTACTTGCGCTGGGGGAAATAGTGACAGCTCACTATGATGGCTTAGTTCCAAATTTCCTCTAGAAGCTCTTCCTGACGTCAGCATCATTCCTAGATTTTTTGGGCTTGCGTCGTTGGCTGCGCTACCGGCGAAAGTGGCGGATCAAATGCTCCTGGTAAATATTTGGTTCACATTCCTGGTGAATATTTGTTCATAAAACAGTTAACTAAAGGCTTGCCTTTGGAGTTTTCAAATCGTGTGACTCATATGACTCTTGTTAAATTTTTGGTGGCTTTAGTCCAATGGAAGTCTAAGATAGTCTTTATAGGCTTTTGTTTCTTTTATGACATTCCAATGTCATTTCGTACTCTACCTTATTCAGAAGTTGAAACCTTTTGTGATGATTTTTGTATCACTTGTTTACTTATTGGATTTAGTGATTTGTTTGCGTACATCAGTTGCTTCTTTATCGGATTTAGTGATATGTGAGTATGGTATCATCTATTATGCACTTTGGTGTGCTCTTGTGATAATTAGTAATTTACTTCAGTGTTTTGTTGATTAATATGTTAATAGATTAATGCTATCCAAGTGGGAGATTGTTGAAATTTTTGTGTGGATTAACATTAATTTATTGTTAGATTAATATTTGTATTTACTGATCAAGTAATTAATTTATCGTAAGTTTGAATAAGAATGGATTGAGTTCATATTAATTGTGGTGATCAATGATGAGTTTGATTATCCACAAGTCTTTTAGGACCGGGCTAAGAACCCTAAACCACCTCCGAAGAGTATTACTAATTATCCCATTAAATACAAATACATATATGAAGTTTGTTTGATAAAGGGATTGTTTTGTAATTATGTTTAACGATCATTTTGCAATATTCACTAATGAAGTAATTAGTGAATATGTTGAGTATATATATACCAAAGTTGATTTCATAACACAAGGTCTTCCTTTTGTTCAAGTTTGGTCCCTTTCTTAGCACAAAATGTGACTACTCTATCTTGCAACTCTTTGAATCTTGTGGCTTGAAGATCTTAGCTCCATTCAAGATCAATAACAACTCCAGATTAGTGATTTCATCTCCCACACTCGGATTTATTTCCATCAAACATAGCTTCAACTATATGCAACGAAGAATGGTAAAATGAAAGGAATACTCAATACTCAAACTAAAGAGAGAGATTTGTTGATTCGAAATTACTAAATAGGGTCATATCTTTCTCGTTTTAAGTTTGAGTTTGACACTTCTAGAGCTACAACTTGATTTTGATGAGTCATTTCTTTATTGTGTTGTAGAGCTGTAAGAAAAAGCCAGTCCGACTCACTCGAGCTGGTTCGTCACGAGCCACAGCTTACACGAGCTGGCTCACGCGAGTCAAAAATCTCCAGGCGAGCTAGGTTTTGCCAACCCGGCTCGCCAATTTGGGGAGCCGGATTAGTCCACTTAACCCACCAGTCATCATTTTTTTTTTTCATTTTTTTCCTTTTTTTTAAATTAAAAATATTTTTTATTAACTGTCCTAATAAAATTCATGAAAATTAAAGCAAATTATACTAATACCATAACCATTCAATACTAATTATTAGTTAATGCATCTAAAATTATGTATATATATATATATATTTTTAAATAAGGTGGGCTGACTCACCAACTCACCAACTCACTCGAGCTAGCTCACCACGAGCTGCGAGTTAAGTGAGCCAACCCACACGAGTTATAATTTTTGGCGAGCCGAATTTTCTCAGCTCAGCTCGCCAATTCGACAAGTTAAACGAGCCAACCCACTAGGTTTGACTTGTTTTGACGGCTCTTAATGTGTTTGGGATCCTTAACAAACGAGGTTAAATTGAGTCTAGAAAATGAGCTTCTTGTTAGTAAAATTGTTTATGTATTCATTTCAAGTTTGAATACACAAGTTCATAACTGTGTTACTCTTGAGGATTTCTTTTTCTGCCTAGTTAAGATCGTCGACAAATAAAGTCAAATTGTGCCTTAAAAGTTGTTTTCATGCTTTTTCACCATTAGTTCCAAACTCCCTTATCTCGTCCCTAATTGTGTAAAAGAATAACACATAATTCTAAACTCATTACATTCACACTTGAAACAAAAGATATATCATTAAGTAACTCTACTTGTTTAACTATGAAACGGGCTATTCACTTTATGACACTGAATTGACCTCATTTTTTGACAACTCAATTGGATAGAGATATGACTCGTCAAAGATAACACATACCTTTGGACTCATCACGTTCAAAAACGATGGATATATGATAATATTCAATAATTTAGAACTAAAAGTAAAAGATTATAAAAATATATATAATTAATTTAAAAAATAAAATATTTATGACTAATTTAAAATCTATTCCATATTTTTTTGGATCAATTTAAATATTGGGCCATAAAAATAAAACAGCTTTGGAGGCGGTGGTGGCCCTAGTGTGACTAGTGAGTCCCAAGATTTTAGTATTTTATTCTCATATTTGATATTTGATATTTGATATTGATATTTGATTTTTGGCTTTTCATTCTCACAAAACTCGTCCTATCCTATATATTCTCCTTTTCTTCTTCTCATTTGCTCTAAGCTAATCCCTGTTTCTTTCTTCTCTCTTTAGGTTTCAGTATTAAGTATTCCTTTTCACTGTACCATTCTTCGTTGCATATCGTCGAAGCTATGGCGTCTCAATCCGCCAATTTGTGGGTTTTATTGGGATTGGGTTTGGCTGGAATTCTGCTAATGACGAGAAAGCTTAAGAAGACCATCAAAGAAGACTTTGGCGCTTTTATCGAGAAGCTTCAGCTTCTTCCTCCGCCGCAACCTGCTCCACCTAAAGCCCCTCACCCGCTTACTGGCCTCACTTTCGCTGTTTCTGACGTGTGAGTCGTCGCGTATATGTTTCTATATATATTTGTTTGTTTCCCGGGAAAACTTGTAATGGGAATATTACGATATGGGAACATAAATTGCTGTTTTGTTGTGCTTCTTGTCTTTGATAGTTTCGGTGATGGGAAGGGAACTAGTGAACTGCTAATTTTTCTTCTGATATTTGCGAATAAAATTTAGAAGTCTATTCCAGTTAAGGGTTCTCGCACTTTATTTATGAGCTGGGTTTTCTTACCGTAATTCACACTTTGGTGGAAGTTTTGTTTTGTTTATACTTAGGATTCTTGGTTTAGTCACTCTCCGCTTTGCCAACGTCTAACCACGAAAAGTTTCTTTTCCCGAATTCCCTTAAATAGATGACAGTTTTTAGGTGAATTTTTACCGTGCATTCATTTTTTATCAGCTTATTGAACTGGAGCTGCTGACTGTATTTACTTATTCATGATGGGTAATTGAACCCGTGACATGACCTCCAGGTCACAAGGCATCAACCTTACCATTGTGCCGTGCCGAGAGGGGGCTCACCCTCTCGGACTTCAAAGGTTAATTAATTGATTATCGTGGCACTAAATTTACAAAATTTTTGTATGATGGTTACCAGGTTCGACATAGACGGATATGTAACAACGTTTGGCCATCCGGACTGGGCAAGGACGCATGAACCTGCTTCTCGGACTTCTGCCGCAGTTTCTTCTCTTGTTGATGGGGGTGCAACCTGCATTGGAAGAACTGTTGTGGATGAACTAGCGATTGGGTTGGTACCATATTCTATTGCAATTTTTATACAGCTGACAAAGTATAGACTACGCAAGGTTGTCAAAATTGGGAGTTTAAGTAAAATCGGAATGGGGGGTGTAAAATTGGATCGTAAACTCGAATCGTAAAATCGTAAGTTTACCTAAATACAAATAATAAATTTTTTAAGATAATATGTCTTTCACTAGTTAATTTAAATGTATCAAATCATCATAATTCTCCCAAATCCAACTCTCATTAATCAAAATAAGTCTAAATGTCTAATATTAATGTCATTGTTGGAAATTAACAATATGTATTAACATTAAAATTGAAATAAACATACTAATTGTGATGATAGTGATAATGAAGATGGCATAAGGAAGATGATGGAAAAGATGATGATAGAGAATATGATAGATGAAGAGGATGGTGATAGATATGATGATGGAGAAGAGTATAAAGATAATATTTTTGAATAACTTTGTTAATTTGAGTTTTTGTTTCATTTTTTTGTTCAAGAGTCATAGTTGTCAAAATCTAGTTTTAAATCTTAAAATCATGCGATTTTACCCGAGTTTAACTCGATTTTAGCCTGTGCGATTTTACGTTAAGAAGATTTTAGTAGGTAAAATCCTGATTTTACCGATTTTACGATTTAACTCCCGAGTTTGACAACCATGAGACTACGTGCTGTAGATGCAATTTGATGATATAGGGAAACTAATGACTGCTTGGGGCCTCTCCTCTATGCCTTTCGTCAAATGATATCTCAGGGAAAGCCTTTGGCTCATGGCTTCTGGACAATGTGATTTTGTGTTCTTACCATTATTTACTATCGTAAGTCTTTTATGGATTTGATAAATATATGTACCTTTGGGTCTTTCTTACTTCCAGTATCAGTGGCGAAAACAAGCATTATGGAACACCAACCAATCCTGCTGTACCTTCAAGAGTACCAGGTGGCTCCTCTAGTGGTGCTGCTGTGGCTGTTGCTGCTAATTTGGTTGATTTTTCAGTGGGTGAGTTGCTTAATATCTTTTTAATGGCTTTTGCTACTCCTTGTTTGGTTTTCTAGTAATACATTGTACATAAATTGTCACTTACGGAAAGATAATGAGGGAGGATTATAGGAAGTTGAGTTTGTGTAATAGTAACTGAATTTTAGACTAATAAATTTCCATAAAGTATTTTCCCCCCTCATATCTGGATATGGAATTTGTTGAATAAAAGCTTAAATCAATCAGTACATGGTAATAAAATTTGTTGAATAAAAGCTTAACTGAATTTCTGATCATATCTTATCCTAGTCCTTCTGTGGTTTCCTGTGACTCATGGCAACTTCATTGTCACTCACCTATGGATCATTACAGGTTCCAGGTAGTTGAATTTAAATTTCATGGCAATTAACTGAGTTTTTGGAGAATATTGACATAATTTAATGATTTTTCTGTCGTAGTATGCTTTTATCAAATATCTGTGATGTGGCATTTGTTGGATAGAATTATAAATCAGTTCATAGTAGTAGAATTGTTGCCAAACTGCAACCTTGATCCTTTCTGTGCATGTCCAACTGCATGCTGTTACCAAGTCACCATTGTCTAGTATGTTGCTGCATCTGTATTATTTATGATATGTATTCCTTAATCTTAAATTAGTATAGAAAATTAACTGTAAAAATGGTTGTAACATTGGAATTTTTATCAAGCTGGTAAATATGGACAATTTACTGAGTAGGTTGTATGAAAATTAAACAATGGCTTTTAATCTAAACTTTAGAACTGTGTTTTGATTTCAGTGAAAAAAATAATTTTAGTAATCTAGTTTCATAATTCACAATGGTCTGTCAAGATTTAAAACATTAGGAAAATTTAGGCACTTAGTTAGAATATGTCAACATTTTTTTTTCTTACTTTTTTTGGGAAAGAAGTCACTTCAATTAATAGAAAGAGTCAACAAGAACATCAGCAATGCATGAAGGTGTGGTATCATTGCATGCGGTAAAAGGTAGGAATGTTCCTTCCATACTGTGGCCTAACATTCACCTTGACTTGCTGTGGGAAGATTAATGGCAGTATAGTTGTAATTTGTAACTTAAAAAAATGAACATACGATTGTCTTATTTCCCTCCACGAAGTTATCATTTGTTTCTGAAAGGCTTGTTGACTTTTTTCTTTTATTTTAATATAAAAGTTAATATATGTAATACCTCAAAATGTTTATGATCCTGTCAACCTTGTTTATGTTAGGTATTGATACTGTTGGAGGGGTAAGAGTACCTGCTGGATTTTGTGGCATTCTAGGATTTCGACCTTCACACGGGACTGTTTCTCACAAGGGAATTATACCTGTTTCATCAAGCCTGGACACTGTTGGTATGGATGATACAATTATTTCTCCTCTTTGTCAACAAAATTATCTTTTTCATTTTGAGAAAAACTGTTTCTTCTGGTTGATAATTGATTATAATGTTGAGTTTATGCTCTCTCTCTCTCTCTCCCTCTCCCTATTAAACATTATGAGGGAGAACAATTTCTCTTTGATATTTGTGGTGCCTAAAAGATAACTTCTCTTTCATGGGAGGCTTTCAAAGTTAACTGGCTTATCGATTTAATAGAAATTTATTGTGGCCTATTGTTCATTTACACTAAGGTTACGGATGATTTAATCGAAAATTTTGAGTGAAGGTCTCACATTGCTACTCATCATACAAGCATAAACTGTAGGGGATTTAATTTGAAGGTCACCAATGAACATTGGGCCAAAAGTTTGAGATTTATGGTTGTGAATGGATTTGTGATAAAAATCCATAGATGGCAAGATATCTTGTGAATAAAGGTTGGTCAACTGAAAACTTAAAGCCCCCAAAAAGAGCTACTTGGCTGATTAACTTTTAGAAAATTGATTCTGAATGCCCTGTCATGTTCCTAAACTTCTTGACCCAACCTTTAAAGAAGTCTACTACTGCTATTCGAGATGTTTTGTGCCAAAATGCAGAGAACAAAGAAGACTAGGATTGCAGTTCTGCAGTCCTAATAGTACTTTGAATAATGAACAAGTAATCTGAGCTTGTTATTATTATTATTATTATTATGATTCATTCATTTATTCATAGGTTCTTGCATCTGTACAAGTTTCTAAGTGCTGGCCTATCAGTCTTGTGCTGGATATTTGATATTAAAAAGGAAAATAAGGATTTTAAGTATCAAACTTTTGACCAATTAGTCATAGAGGCTTTGATACCATGTAATGGATTTTTTAACTTAATACCCATGAATAAATTTTTTCATTTGATAATTTCTAACAAGTTAGATAGATTTTATAGCTTCTTTACATCATTTGACTCATGGACTTTTCAGGGAATCTCCTTGTTAGGCATGCAGAGAGCTCTCTGAGCTACTTTGTATTAATGTTTTCACTTGTTTTCTGTTCTGTTTAAGCAAACTAGCTAATATTATGCTTTCTGTTGCATTTGTTAAACATCTTCAATAGATTCACATTTTCTGTACAGGTTGGTTTGCAAGGGATCCTAATATTTTGCGACGTGTTGGTCATATACTTCTGCAAGCATCATTTGCGATTCGACGTACTCCTCGGCAAATAATTATAGCAGATGATTGTTTTCAACATCTAAATGTGCCTCTTGACAAGTGTTCCCAAGTGGTGATTAAATCCACCGAGAAGCTTTTTGGAAGTATGTTCTTTTGCTGTTTTCTTTTTTGCAATAAGATTTAATCATATTATCATTAGAAGCTATCAATTGCATTTGTTTTATGGTCGTTAAAAACTAACTTACTTTGTTCATCAAAGTGTGCTCCATTATTTTTTGATATCATTTGTCTTCAGGGCAAGTATTGAAGCATATGAATCTTGCGGACTATTTGAGTTCTAAAGTTCCTAGCTTGAAAGAGATCCCCGACCAGAAAGCAAATGGTGAACTGAAATCTTCTTCACTGAAGTTACTTGCCAATGTCATGCTGATTCTTCAGAGGTTAGTCAATAACTTTATAATATGGAACTATGTTTAGAAATGTAATGTTATGTTAACCACCGTTGGAATGGAATGTAATTGAAACATGTGATTGGAGGAACCTCATAGCAAGCATATAAGGAATTGCATATAAGTTTTTTCCTTTTTTAATTTGGTACCCCTACCAAAATTTTCATGTTTTTGTTTACAACTTAACTATTTATAATTAGCTAGGAGATTTTTAGCTTGGAAGTAATGTCATGTCGAATCTTTTCTCTTCATTTGGTCCTATTTAAGGTTGTCTTTGGTGCGAAAGTTTGCAACTATATTCTTATCCCATTTACTTACTTCATACCTATTTCTCCTATCAATTTGTCTTGTTCTTCCTTTTGTCTGTGCATGTTTATGTAGACGATTTTTTAATACGATGGTCTATAGATATTTTGATTAATATATTTATTATTTATGAATTCTTTTGTTCAGACATGAATTCAAACTCATGCATGAGGAGTGGATAAACACAGTAAAACCCGCTTTTCATCCTGTTGTCTCAGTTCAATTGCATGATAACTTTGAGGTGTCAGATGTAGATATCGAGAACTGCAAATCTGTCAGAAACGAGATGCGTGCAGCTATCAATTCTCTGCTGAAGGTAATGATTGTAGACAACTTAGTCCACTTGGCCAATATCACTTTTCAATTAGATATGCTATTAATTCTGAGTAAGAAATACTGTTAATTTTATACTGGTGGAGTTGGAGAATCTCTTAATTTGGAATTATTAGAAGATATTTTAGAACATTTAAAATGTACAGAATATTAACAAACTTGTGGTGAATGGTTGCCAAAGAATTTGCATAATTGCATCCTTATGCTAAACTAATTTTTGAAAATACGCTAACCGTGTCGAACAGATTTTAATGAAGGATTAGTGTTAGAAATAAATCTGCATATGATGCTTTGCATGTGTAGCATAAATCTAATATGGTGTTTGATGTAATTTGTTTCTTGTTAAAAGCATTGTGTTTGTGTCCTAGGAACAGCCTACTGAAGAAAGAAATATTAGAGGAATGAAATTGGATTTTGGTGGGCCTCCAATTAGGCCTGCAATTATGAATACCTATAGGAGAAGGGGGAAGAAGAAAGAAGGGCCTAAAGCTATTGGGCCCATGAACCATGAAGAGGGTGTGCAAGGCAAAGAGGGACAAATAGCTCTGACATGGCAAAAACCAAAAAGGGTCTGATTTGTGTGAGTGTGCATTTGGTGGCTGCATGGAGGTATTTGTGTCAGCTTTAGTGCATTAGCTAGGTAGGAAAATAGTGGATGGTTGTGGGAGAGACTAGCCTCTCGAATTGCCAGGAATATTTATGTTTGGAGTCTTATTTTCTGTGTTGTATTGGATGCTTCTAACCATTGAGGCAGCCATTAACTATCTTATTTCAGCATTATATCAGTAAAATATCAGTGCAGTGTTTCAGGCCCTATTAGATTTCCTCAAATGCTAAGCTGGAAATACTAAGCATATTATATTTTGGTGACGTAAAAAATTTCCTACTAAGTTTTATTATTTTTTGTTGCTTTTAAGGATGAAGGAGTTTTAGTGATTCCTACTGTTGCTGATCCTCCTACTAAATTGGGTGGGAAGGACATCCTTTCAGAGGACTATCAAAGCCGTGCATTTAGTTTGCTGAGTGTTGCTAGCATATCAGGTTGCTGTCAGGTAATATTGTTATCCTATCATGTAACACTTACATTAAGTTTTGCAGTGCTGTTTCTGAAATGATAAAACTATATTTCTTATATACTTTTTTACAGAAAAACTGTACCTAAATCAGTAGGGCATTTAATCTTTTTGTTTTGGGCGGATATTGCTGTTATCCATCTTTGATCCATAATCTGTTGACATGCTCCATTGCCTTCAGGTCACGGTTCCATTAGGACACCATGACAAGTGTCCTGTTTCAGTGTCTTTGATAGCTCGGCATGGTGGTGATCGGTTTTTATTGGACACAATACAGACCATGTACACAACTCTTCAAGAGCAAGCTGATATTGCTGCCAAAACTAAATCATCCAGAAATGTTGTCAGTCGGGAAGAATCTGCTGAAATTGCCAAAGAGAAGGTATTGCTGTCACGAACTGAATAACATTCGACACTCAAATTCACTTGAATGTAATTGTACAATATAGCTGCATAGTTAGTTTCACTTCTTAGTAAGTAATCAATAATTGACCTGTTATGAAGCAGTTGTCCTATGTTTATGAATTTGTCAGCTATATTGTTGGGGTTTATGCATGTCATGCTTGTTTCTTTTCCTTTCTTCATGGTTAAGTAATACAATGTCATTTTGGTGTCTGTCAGTGTGTCTGATAATCTTTATTTCTATGTGAATAATAGTAATGGTGAAAGTAATGATAGGCTAACAATTTTGGGAATGGGGAATTCATTCTAAGTTCCGTAGAGACTTCATGTATAATCATCTCTAATGCCAGCTTACTTAATTTTGTTTTGTCATTTGTGAAACTACAACAACAACGGCAACAACCAAAGGCTTTTCCCAATATGGATTAACTAACGCCAACGTATTCTATTCTTGCACATGTCATTTGTGAAAATATTCATTTAAAAATATTTTCTTTACTTACTGCCGTGCCTGACTGCGGTGCTTGCCATGCTATCTGTCATTTCATCATGGTGTTTGTGGATCTGATAGTATCCCAAGCAAATAAACTAGAAAGCAGTAAATAAATTCCACAAGTGTAAGAATCTTAAACACTTGGCCAAAGGAGGATAATTCTCATATATGATTCTGCGTGTTTACAATCCAGAGAAATAGAGTATTTATAATGGACTACACCAACTAGAATGCTAAAACTAAGGAAGCATGACCAAGTAAATGACAGTAATGGGAAATAACAGCCTCAACGTGTACCACTAACTAGGATTAATAATAAATAGAAAATAATGAAAAGAGCTGGATGCATGAAACTACTCAGAACGTGGGATAGAGATGCCAAGTGAGTGCTAATCTGCTGTCATGGGCTGTTCTGCAGAACCAGCAGCCTTTAATGGGCCTTTCCTCCTTGAATAAGTTATTGATGGGCTTGTTGGAAGATTGCTTAGAGGGCTGGATCTCAGTTGGGCTGCTATCAGGATCTTGCTGTTGTGTGTTGTTGACAATGATGACATTGTCATCAATTCATATCTATTGTTACTCTCTTCCAACTAGTGGTTTTAAGTGATTGCCTTTTTGTGAAATTTTAGAATACTCGATATATCCTCATTAGGCTAATTAGACTAATATATACAAGGCTCCTATTCTAATTTAGGGAATAAAATAAAATACATAATAAATATGATAAAGCCTATTTACAATTACTAAAAATAAATAATAAAAGGTAGAACACACAATAGGGTCACCAACACTCCCCCTCAAGTTGGTGCAAAGATGTCACACATGCCCAACTTGAAAACTAGTGTGTGAAACATTTGTTTACTAAGGCCTTTAGTAAACACATCAGCAAGTTGCTTCTCTGACGCCACATAGCACAAATTGAGGATGCCACTAGTAACCTTCTCTTTGATAAAGTGTCTGTCAATCTCAATGTGCTTCGTTCGGTCATGCTGAACAGGATT
>QANZ01000129.1:10308-49444 GCA_003254925.1 Chamaecrista fasciculata | reverse complement strand
CGCTTTATAAAAAGGGTATGGTCAGAATTACTTTGTTGATAACCAAAAGAAATCATGGCATTGCTGAATTTGTCAAACCATGCTCTCGGAGATTGTTTCAATCCATATAGAGCCTTCTTCAGCCTACACACTTTCCCTTGACTCTGTTCATTATTAAACCCAGGCGGAATTTCCATGTACACTTCCTCTTCCAAGTCTCCATGGAGAAAAGCATTCTTCACATCAAATTGGTGTAAATCCCAATCTAAATTGGCTGCACAAGATAACAAAACTCTAATGGAGTTCATCTTTGCAACTGGAGCAAACGTCTCATGATAATCCACCCCATGAGTTTGTGTGAATCCTTTGGCCACCAATCTGGCTTTGAAGCGTTCTATTGAACCATCAGCTCTATGTTTCACAGTGAACACCCATTTACAACCCACCAATTTTTTGTCAAGTGGAGGAGAGACCAACTCCCAAGTTTCATTCTTGGACAAGGCTTTCATTTCTTCAACCATCGCTTCCTTCCACTTGGGATCTGTGACAGCTTCCTGCCAATTCTGTGGAATAGACAGAGGAAATAGACAAGGCGAAAGCTCTATATGATGGGGAAAGAGAATCATAAGAAACAAAGTTAGACATTGGATACAAAGGACGTTTGGTACAAGACCTAACTTTTTTTCTGTGAGCAATAGGCAAATGAGATTTATCAAGGGAAGAGGAGGATACCTCACCAGTGGAAGAAGATTCAGCAGGTTCAATAGATTGCATGATGGCTTCTTCAGGTTTGTCATCACTCTTTCTCCTAGAGTAAGTATTCAGATCTGGTTTGTTCAACCTTTCCAGCCTCTGAACATCAATCTCCCTCTGGACAATAGGCCCATCAATCTCCCCCTGGACAATAGGCTCATCAATCTCCCCCTGGACAATAGACTCATCAATCTCCCCCTGGACAATAGGCTCATCAATTTCCCCCTGAACAACAGTCTGCCTTATGTCACCCAAGTCAAGGACCACCTCTTCTACATTACTCTCCCCCTGAAGAGGTGATGAGGCTGAGTCAAAGTAGGATTCAGTTTCACGAAAAGTGACATCCATACTGACAAAGGTCTTTCTAGAGGGAGGATGATAACATTTGTACCCTTTCTGAGTAGGAGAATACCCTATAAAGACATATTTAAGGGCTCTAGGGTCGAGTTTACCAACATTCCTAGTGGGGACAAAACAATCACAACCAAACACCTTAGGAGGAACAATAAAGTTACGATTACCAATTAAAACTTCAAGAGGACATTTAAAGTCGAGTAGTTTTAAAGGCATCCGGTTAATAAGATAAGCTGCAGCTAACACGGCATCCCCCCAATAATGTTTAGGTAAGTTCATGGAAAACATAAGAGACCTGCCTACCTCAAGAAGGTGTCGGTTTTTTCTTTCAGCCTCTCCATTTTGAGCACTAGTGTATGGACAACTAGTTTGATGAATAACCCCATGACTTTCCAAATAAGAATCTAGGTCAGAATTCACGTACTCAGTCCCATTATCGGTTCGCAGAATTTTTATCTGGGTATTAAATTGAGTGCAAACCATTTTATGAAAAGATTTAAAGGAAGAAGCAACCTCAGATTTACTTTTTAACAAATAAACCCAAGTAGTGCGAGTACAACAATCAATGAATGTGACAAACCACCGACAACCAGACAAGGAAACTGTTTTTGTAGGACCCCACACATCAGAATGAATAGTCATAAAAGGAATTGAACTCTTACGGTTACTCAAAGGATAAGAAACTCTGGTATGCTTGGCAAACTCACAGGCATCACAAAATAGGGTTTCAACAGAGAGATTTGTGAACAGTTTAGGAAAGAGTTTCCTTAACACAAAAAATGAGGGATGCCCTAACCGTCTATGCCACTGGATAATCTCCTGACGAACATCCTTATTAACTCCAAGAAGGGCTTGACCTGAGTTACAAACCGTGTCAATCACATACAAGCCATTATGCAATCTACCACTGCCAATCTTCCTCCCTGTATGAAGATCCTGGAAGACACAATGATTAGGATAAAAAACAACTTTACAATTTAGGTCTTTTGTAATGGAACTAACAGACAAAAGACTAACAGGAAATTCAGGTGCATGAAGGACAGAAGAAAGATTAATGTCAGGAGTACAATGAACTGAACCAGTCCCGCAAACAGGAGATTGAGACCCATTGGCAATTCGAACAAACTCCCCTTTGGGGCATGGAGAATAATTAGATAGATCTTTAGAGGACCCAGTCATGTGTCTATTCGCACCAGAATCAACAATCCAAGTGGGGACATGGGCATTAAAAGCCATACCTGAGTGCATATAGTTAGAAGAGCTAACCATAGGAGAGTCAAGTTTGGTTAATAGCCGCCGAAAAAGTCGAATTTCATCCGGAGAGAGAGGGGCTCCAGGTGCAACATCCCGAGAAGTATTTCTCAACACTTTAGAGTCACTCATAGTGAAAAAGTGAGGAAAACAAGAGAATTCAGCCAAAAGAACTCCAGAAAAGGCCAAAAAATCGCTGAAAAACGAACTCCAAAAACGGTGGCCGGCGCGTGGGCGAGTGGCGGCGCGTGCGGCGTCAGACGGTGGCCGGATTTTGGGTTCTGGTCGGCGAGATGGTCGTCTGTCCAATGATGGTGGCGGTGACGCAAACGGAGCTCCAGAACTTCACAAATCGTGAAAAAAGCGCAAACTGCCCAGAAATGATCGAGGGGCGCGTGGAGGCGCGTGCAGCGGAGGACGGCGGCCGGATTTCGGGGTTAGGTCGGCGATACGGTGGGGAGTCTGAATCCGGTGGCGGTGACGCAAGAAGAGGATCAGAAACCCGTGTAATGGCAGATCGGCGCTGACAGTGAAGGACGCTTCGGGCAGCGCGTGACGGCGCGTGTGGGGGTTTCCGGTGACCGGAAAAAGGGCGGACACCGGTTGGTCAGGTCTCTGTCGATATGGGGTGGTGGTGACGGCAAAGGAGGGAGAATACTCAACCTCAAGATAATCTAGGGTTTTTGACAGCAAGTTGGGAGGGAGAAAAACTCAACCTCAAGATCAGGAACTCTAGGGTTGCAGAAGGAGGAAAAAAACTCACTTCAAGGCAACCTTGCTCTGATACCATGTGAAATTTTAGAATACTCGATATATCCTCATTAGGCTAATTAGACTAATATATACAAGGCTCCTATTCTAATTTAGGGAATAAAATAAAGTACATAATAAATATGATAAAGCCTATTTACAATTACTAAAAATAAATAATAAAAGGTAGAACACACAATAGGGTCACCAACACTTTTCTTCTTCAAAGAGAAGGTCTCGGAGCCACTTTAATATTGCTCCTCTCTGATGGTGGAACTTGTCTTGGTTCTAATGGCCTTTTTATTATTATCTTTTCTAGTATTACTGAGTCAATTATGCTGATAGATCATTCTTTTCAATATCGTGTCTTTTTGTTTCTATCTCCTCAACAATCTCAGCTATTGACGTTGTTCTTTAATCAGTCTTGAGTCTTTGAGAAGTATTGAGGCCCAATCTTTCATCATTCTCTTGCATATGATCTTATGCTCAGTTTCTTTATTTAGTAGTTGAACCTTAGATGTGGTTTCCATAAGCATTTCTCTAGTTTCTTATAAAACTGAATGTGATATTTTGGCAGTAAAATTTCCTTCTTTTGTTGCATCTCTTTTCCTTAATTCGTCTCATTCTGGTCTGTTGCATGACTCAGGGAAATCAAGCATTCAAAGATAAACAGTGGCAGAAAGCCATTGGATTTTATACAGAAGCTATCAAACTCAGTGGTAATAATGCAACATACTACAGTAACAGAGCTGCAGCATATCTTGAACTTGGGAGGTAGGGTTCTACTTCCCCTCTTGCAAAGCCTACTCTTCAAGGTTATCTGGCAAAAATCTTGATATTTTATTCCTTTGCTCGTGCAGTTTTATTCAAGCTGAGGCAGATTGTACGAAAGCAATTAGCCTCGATAAAAAGGTGACTGCTTTGTTCATTGGACTCTGAACTTTTGAGTTTTATGGTACTGTAGGTAGCTGATGGTTTTCATTATAAATTAAAGCTAGCCTTCATTCAAATATTCTTGGGTTCCCTTACTTGACGTTGAAGTTGTAGTAATGAAAATCCTATTGTTTACTAATGCCACAAAGACAGCTACTACTGACAGTCTAACACTTCTAAAACAAAAATGCAATGTGCAATTTCATTTCCATTTCTGATTTTACAATTGGGTTGTATAACTATAGCTCACTTGGGAGCATATGAGATTCTATCCATCCAACTCTGATATTTTCATGATACTCAAAGTCTTTCTATATCATATTTAAATGATTGTAATAATGAATTCTTCAAGTTAAAGATTTCATAAACAGTAAACTTTTTCTTTTTACCTTCTTAAATGCCGTTGCAGTTTCTGTTTTAAAATTTACCAGGTGTTGGGGTGGAAATGTGAAACTATCACATAGAACTTGTTTTGATTCCTGCACATTGCATATATCCTGGATTGTGGTTGCTTCATGGCATTTTATGATACTGCTCTTCTTTTTATTCAGAATGTGAAGGCCTATTTCCGAAGAGGAACAGCGAGGGAGATGCTAGGCTACTACAAGGAGGCTAGTGATGGTAAGTTCTTCCATTCTTTTGAAATTTTCATGCGTACTTGTCAGCTATTTCTCTTATCATTTGACTACCCCATGATTATAATTTAATTATTTGTAAGAAAAATTTGGGGTTACACTGTTGAATTGTTCAGGTATAAGCATTAGATAACTCATTTCAAAGGGTTCGCCCTTGTTTCATTGCATCTTTTCATCCCTCGGAATTACAGCTGATTAACCTTCTTATCCTGCAGATTTTAAATATGTCCTTGTTCTTGAGCCAACAAACAAAAGGGCAGCTTCATCTGCCGAAAGGTTGAGGACGCTATTCCAATAACAGATCACTCAAGGCATAGCAAATTGGTTCTTGTCAGTTAAACTTCCAACAATGGTGATACATGCCAGTCGCGTATTTATATACTGTTTTGAGGAAATATTAGTGCATTTCTAGTTAGTCATACAGGAACAGGAGGAGTAATCTGACATGTGGTTTCTGCACAGAAGAAAAAAAGATATGATTTTTTTGGCCTTTGTGGCAAGAAGCATTTATTGTTCATTTGAGTACTGCTTTAAGGTTTCTGTGACGCCAGTAATTATTGTTTGAAAGAATGGATGAGGTCCAATTTTGCTTATTAGGGGTATGCATTCGGATTGTAAAAAATTTCAGTGAATTGAGGCGTAGTTCTTGTGGCCGTAGCTGTAGCTCCTCGGTATTTAGTAGTTCATTTTTCTAATAAAACTTTTTCTTATCAGTTCTCAGTTAGCGTAGGCACCTAATATTGGTGGATTTTTGGTTTCTCGCATTAGAGGATTGTGATTCTCAAATTATAAGATGTGTAATTCTGTTTTAATTTGACTATTTTTGCTAATGGTACGTAGTGAGATCCCTATTTTGTTTTTGGTTTTAAATAGAAGAGAACCTTGCTTCTATAAGGTGACCAAGTGTTTATTAAGCCTTATCTAATTTGAACATGATTAATTTTTGTGTAGACTTTTAAAAATTTATTTATTTTAATCAAAGAAAGAAAACTTATTACTGTAGGGCGTAGGCTATGAAATCCTTAGTTTTAATTTAGGTAAATCCTACTTTGGTACTACGTAGTTTAAAATGTTACACTTTGATACCTTGAGATCTTTGTTGTTACCACTTTCATACCTTGAACAATGTTTTCGTTAGTATTGGATGGAATTTGGAACATGACATATACATGGATTAACTAAAACTCAATTTTGTCCAATATTTTTCTACAACAAAGATCAAACGCATTGACAGTATACATCTTTGGATGTTTTGTTTATGATTCCAATAAATAAAAGTATATGATAAATGATGACATATTGGCTTTGGTTTAATGAGCGATTGATATTTGTTGTGACAAAATGTTTGACAAAATTGAGTGTAGTGAGCGTACGTGTAGATCACGCGTCAAATTTCATCCAAAACTAATAGAAAAATTGTTCAAGGTACCAAAGGGGTAACGATTCGACTTCAAGATATCAAAGTGTCACATTTTAAACCACATGATACAAAAGTTTAATTTATCCTCTAATTTAATTATGGGCAATGTCATATTGTGAGATCTCAAGTTCTAGTTTTAAGTAGAAGTATAGAACCTTGCTTGTTCGACATTGTAGTTTGTATATGTAACTCTTATTTTAAGTTTTCTTATAAGGGTTGCTCTAGATACCAATACTGTTAAGATCAAGATCTTATTTAAGATCGAAAAAACTAAAAGATATATCAAATTATAAGATCAGATTATAGATCATAAGATTTTATAATTTTTTTAAAAAGTGTATATATATATAAAGTAATAAAATATTTTTTAATATCTGCACATAAAATTTATTCATAAATAAATGATTAATATTCATACATAATATTTTTATCACTTAATTAATTTGATTACATTAAAACATAGTTATTTTACTTTTTCATTTCTCATTATATAGATAAATAAAAGTGACGTAATTAATAACATAAAGAACTATTTATAAGCATAAAATTATTCAAAATTTGTCATATTTTAATAAAATATCTCATCAATCACTAAATAATTTAATTTAAAATAATTTTCATGAAATACATAACCTTGTTAGTGATATTTTTTTTTTGGGTAAATTACAGATTAAGTACGTGTGATTTGCTCGAATATAGCATTGGTACTACGTAGTTTGAACAATTTAATTTAGGGTACCTGAGGTATACGTCGTTAAGCAATTAGGGTACCTGTGGTTTTGTTCCGTCAATTTTAATAGAAAATCATGGCACAATTTTAGCCATCGGTTTTCAATGTATCTTAGCCATCAATTTCTATTGCATCTTAGTAGTTTGTTTTTTCTTACATTTTTGTTGTTGGTTTCCATTCCAAGGTCAAAAGCTCATTTTTGTTTCTCAAACTTCAAGGTAAGTTTCATTTTGGTCATAAAACTATTTTTGGTTTCATTTTTGTCTTCAAATTTTCATAGTTCTTCCGTTTTAATCTCCAAAACGTTATTTTATCAAAATTTTCATCATCATTCGTGGTTATAAATTAGAGATAAAAATCAACTACCAATTTATTTCCAATTTGTAATCGACTAAGAATGAAAATTTTTCTTCCTCTTTTTTGTCAACACACTTATTATTACATATTTGAGTAAGAGTGAACAAAACTCGACCCGACCTGGCCTTGATCACCCTTATTAATTTGAAAGAGAAATGATTCATATCAATTACTTATAAAATCGGATTTTCAAGACTAAAAACGGAACAAATGTGAAAGTTTGAGGACCAAAATGAAACTTATCCCAAAGTTTGTGGACCAAAATTTAATTTCTTTATTGAGTCACGTGAGTGCCACATCAGCATTTTCTATTATAATTAACGGAACAAAACTACAAGTACCCTGATTGCTTAACAATGCATACCTCAAGTATCTTAAATGAAATTGTTCAAATTATACAACACTAATGTGAGATTCGTGCAAACTACAAGTGCCTAATATGTAATTTACCTTTTTTTTAGAGAATGTAAATTCTCATAATAAGATTGTAGGACCGATTAGATATAAATAGTAAGATAGATGAGATCCTAGTAAATTTAGATCTTATTTAAAATGATCGATTCGTTTAGATAAGATTACACTATCTTAAAATTTAAATTGAGATCTTAACAATATTGATAGGTATCTAGAGCTTTTGAGCTCTTCTGGTCACTCCCTCTTCCGAGGGCCTATTTGGGATTGAGTTGAAGAAAGTTAACATTTGAAAAAAGTGATGAATTAATTTGATTGATTTAAAGTTAGAAGTTGTTGGAGTAATTTGTTCCAAATGCGGATGTTTAAACGTGATATTATTTAAGTAGATATGTAATGATTGTGGATGGTAAATAAAATTGAAAGAAAAATTATAATTATATTTGTTTAAAAATGGAAGAGTTTTTTTTTTATTGGCTTTTGTGTAAAATTTGAGTGGCTTGGGATTGCTTTTTGAAAAAAATTGCTTTTAGGTGAAGTAATTTATGAGAGGCTTTGTGTTTGGTTTGCTTAAATTTATATTTGAGCCTCTCTGTTAAGTGAGTTTTAAAGTCTAAATTTGGTCTCATATTTTTTGTTCAATTCTCAATCTGGTCCCATATATTTTTTTATTGCACTTTCTGTCTCATATCTTTAGATTATATCCCAATTTAGTCTCATATCTTTCTTTGTCGCTGATTTGGTCCCATATTTTTCGGAAATTGTAATTGGTCTGATATCGTTGGGTGAGATGCAGAAGTAGTCCCGTATCTTTTCAAAAGGATCAACTAATGGTTGTGTTGGGAAATCATAGGGTCGGCGCAGCGGTAAAACACGGTAAATTAAAAATTTTGGCTTCCCTATGATTCCTTCCAGGATCCACCATCAACATTTATCTCAGTAAAGAAAGAGATTTACCAAATTTCAATCGGTGCTATCGGATTCGCGAGTTGAGAAGTCCACTTGATGCGTCCTTCCTCTGCCAGTAATCCACACAAGCAGTTTGATGGCACCAAGGTGCTAGCCTTCTGTTCTTTTCTCCAAAAGAACAAGGGAACTCCAATCTACAGTTCTTGGTGATCAAGAACAGTTCTTGAACCAAGAAAAACCTATCAAGAACAATTCTTGATCTTTTGGTATAGGTGGCGCAATAATCAAGAGAGAGTCTCTTGATTTCACTCTCACAAAACCCTAGCTATGGACAACTCAATTTCTCTCTCTCTCTTGGAGAAACTTGAGTTTCTCTCTCTAGCTATGGAGTTGTGCGATTTCCTCTCTTGTCACACAAAAGAAGAAAACAAAATTCACTTAGTGAATTCTCTTAGGCAAGTCAACTTGCCTCTTCAAAATATATAGTTTGGGGATTTGAATAATTATAATCAGGGAATCCCTAAATTATAGGATTATCAAATTATAAAATTATGAGATTACAATAATATCACAATTTTAGGACTTGAATTCTTAATTAAAATATTAACTTAATATCTTAATTGAATTCAAAATGCAATCTTTGAGAATCAAATTGGAAGATCAAATCTTCCTCCTTGGACCCACATAGAATGCGCCATCCTTCCCCATTTTTCTTTGGAATTTTATAAATCAAAAACATTCCTAACTCTTAGGAAGTCATAACCAATTTATTATCTTCCAAAGGTTTTGAATTAAAATATTACCCTAATATCTTTAATTCAAATCTTTTGAATCATTGAAATCTAGATCAAATCTTTGAATTCAAATTCAAATTTAAGTCATGACTTTAATTAATAAAACAATTCTATTAATTAAAAACATCTTATATGAGGCGCCACCCTCAAGCCAATTTATCCTAATATTAGTGAATTTAATAAATCAATAATCTCCTAACTTTTAGGAACATTATCTAATTTATTATTCCCTAATATTATAATTGTAAATAGATTAATCCCATTAACTATTTAACAATTAATATATTTAAACTTGTCTCACAAATTTAAATATCTCAACCGTAAATATTATTTAAGACAAGACTTTATATCCCAGACATTCAGCTATGTCTTAAATTGTGTCACCAGAGTGACTCACGAATTAACCCTAATTCGTGTCCCTTTAAGCAGTGTCCAGATCCTGCTCATGTGTGACCCAGCAGGCCCCACGTGAAGTTGGCAGCAAGTCATCCCTATGACTCACAAGTCGAGAGCCGACTCTAGCAAGCCATCACGACTACCCAAAACACGTGAGTTATCGTTTTCATCGAAACCGACTTAACCTTAGTACATCCTTATCATAGACCCTTTTTGTCGCACGATATCTTGGTCATGGATTAGGCACGGGAAAGTCATCCATAATCCAACCATAACTTTCTCGATTCCTTGAGTTAGTCCCATTTCCCAGCGTGGCCACGCATTTCTTGGACAGACTCATCGAGGGCGTCAGTTAGATATCTCTCACCGAAATGAGGGACAAAATCCCATCTTGGTCAACCACATTCCTCAGCACGACAATCAACCAAACCTGTACCTAGCCCTTATGGCTACCCTGCTACGGGCAACGTTAGACTAGGCCAAACGCCGAAATAATGAAGGCCTCAAGTCTAAGGCATCGTGACAGGTGTACAGGAGAGGCTATGCTAATGACTAAACCCATGCAGAACTCTCCGGGTCAGTCCAGCAACTTGTAACCCCTTACATAATTGCACCATGACTCTCGTAAAGCATCTAGTGCATGTATCTCCATACACCGAGGTCATGCTGGTCTTAGTTCATTCTCGCTCCCATGAGAATAATCGACCAGGGACGAATTTAGATTAATTATCTCATAATTAATCAAGGACACTATCATAGTAAACATGCTAATAATATGATAACAACATAATTTATCTCCATAAATTAATCAATATGTTCAGAACATATACCTAAAATGATTGGCCCTAGGGCACAATCTCCAACAGACTCCCACTTGCACTAGGTACAATCATTAATCAAATTGTTCCTACACTAGGAACATCCATTAATGTGTCTAATCTCCATTGACATTACATGACGTTCATGTAAGACCCGTGCTAGGGGCTTCGTAAGAGGATCGGCAACTTTATCCTCGAATGCTACTTTACATATCTTTGACATCACCATCTCAAGGTGATAACGTCTGAGTATATATCATTGTCGGAACATCAGTGAGGACCCAGTCCCATTTGGTGTCCTTCCTGTCTCCACAGGGTGACCATCAAGCATACTTCAGACACTAGTTTTACGGTCCGTGTCTCCACGCGACCAACCCTACGTTGTAGCAATCGTGCTCTTCTTGGAACCTTTCCAACTCACGATGCCACCGTTCAGGAGAAAAACACGTAATCAGACTGCGATTTAAAACATCTTGGTCGGTTTGGAAAACAGGCATCTGTGTAACCAATTACGCATCAGTTCCACCATAAACCAAGAATTAATCCTTAGTTCTTCTTAAGTACTTAAGGATGTTTATGACAGCGGTCCAATGTGTTGGGAAATCACCACGCACACAGCGCAGCGGAAACGGATATAAATTTANACATGCTAATAATATGATAACAACATAATTTATCTCTATAAATTAATCAAAAACACATATGTTCAAATAACATATAAATAAAATGATTGGCCCTAGGGCACAATCTCCATCAATTTCTTTCCAAGGATCCGCTATATGGATCTGTATCAGTGTAAGGACAAGAATTTACCCAAATCAATCGGCGACTTTTGTGTCTACGATGCTGAGGAGTCCACTCCGAGTGTGCTCCCTCCGCCGGTGATCCACACGAACAGTTTTGGAGATGCCTAGGTGCTAGCCTCCTTCAGTTCTCCAAGTGAACCATGGACCTTATCTACGGTGTTCTTGAATTCAAGAACAATTCTTGAACTCTCAAGAACAGGTGGCGCCTATGATCAAGAATCTTATTCTTGATCTCACACAACCTTGTCACAAACCCTAAAACTCTTTTAGGTTTGCGCCACTTTCTCTCTCTAGGAAAACTAGGGTTGTGTTTTCTCTCTCTCTTCACTAAGAGCCAAAATCGAATTTTGCTCTTGTGAATTGGCTAAGAAAAGTCGAAATTCCAAGAGTACATGAGGCCTCTCATAAAGTCGACTTTTAGCTCTACATATATATAGGGTTTGAGGTTTTGATAATTATAATTAGGGAATCCCTAAATTATATGATTATCAAATTATTAAATTATGAGATATCATAATTTTAGGACTTGAATTCCTAATTATAATATTACCTTAATATTATAATTTGAATTCAAATGCAATCTTGGAGAATCAAATCTTCCCAAAAGATTCTACCCTCATGCGCCAAGTCCCTTTTATTTTGTTGGAATTTAATAAATCAAAATAACAAACCTAACTCTTAGGTAGTTATAACTAATTTGTTATTTTCCAACAATATTGATTTAAGATATTACCATAATATCTTTAGTCAATCTTTTAAATCTTGAATTTTAGTCTTTATTGAATTAAAATATTACACTAATATTTAAATTCAATCTAGACCTAAAATTCGACTAACCCATATATATATATATTATTGAATTAAAATATTACCTTAATATATTTAATCCAATCATTTGAAATCTAGATCAAATCTATTTGAATTTCAAATCTCAAGCCATGACTTTTAATTAATAAAACATTTCTATTAATTAAAATAGGCTATATTTAGGCGCCAACCTCCATCCCCATTATCCTAATATTAGTGAATTTAATAAATCAATAATTTCCTAACTTTTAGGAAACTTATCTAATTTATTTATTCCTAATATTATAAATAGGAATATAATTGTAAATAGCATAATCCAATTATCTATTTAACAATTATCATATATATATATATATATATATTTGTCCCACAAATCTAAATATCATATATCTGTAGATATTTATTTAAGACAATATTTCATGTCCCAGACAGTCAATTATGTCTTAAACGGTGTCACCTAAGTGACCCACGAATTAACCCTAATTCGTGTCCCGATGTGGCATCTTGATCCTGCTCGTGTGTGACCCAGCAGGCCCCACGTGAAGTTGGCAGCAAGTCATCCCTATGACTTACAAGTCGAGAGCGGACTCTAGCAAGCCATCACGACTACCCAAAACACGTGAGTTATCGTTTATCGCCGAAACGACTTAACCTCAGTACCACCTTGTCTAGATCCCTTTTTGTCCTACGATATTTTGGTTATGGATTAGGCATGGGAAAGTCATCCAAAATCCATACCTCAACTTTCTCGATTCCTTGAGTAAGTCCCAATTTCCAGTGTGGTCACACATTCCTTGGACAGACTCATCGAGGGGCCCAGTTTAATATCTCTCATCTCTATGAGGGACAAAATTCCATCTTGGTCAACCATATTCCTCAGCACGGTAATCAACCAAACCCGTACTTAGCCCTTATGGCTACCCTGCTACGGGTAACGTTAGATTAAGCCAAAGTATGACAACTACAACGCCGGAATGATGAAGACCTCGGGTCTAAGGGCATCGTGACAGGTGTACAGGAGAGACTAGCTAATGACTAAAACCCATGCAGGACTCTCCGGGTCAGTCCAGCAACTCGTAACCCCTTACGTAATTGCACCATAACTCTCGTACCAGCATCTAGTGCATGCATCTCTATGCACCGAGGTCATGCTGAAGTTCTGATAGAACACGTTCTCAACCTCAAAGATATGGATTTTTGATGACTGAGAACAAGGATGTGTTGCTCATGGAGCGTGGTGAGCCTACCACCTATCAAGAAGCTATTGTGGATCCCAACTCTGAAAAATGGGTTGAAGCCATGAAGGCAGAAATGCAATCCATTTACGACAATAAGGTATGGACCTTAGTTGATCCACCTGAAGGTGTAAAAGCCGTAGGGTGCAAGTGGGTTTTCAAAGAGAAAACCGACATGAATGGCAACGTTAATGTCTTCAAGGCCAGGCTGGTTGCAAAGGGGTTTACTCAACGTCATGGTATTGACTATGATGAAACGTTTTCCCCAGTTGCAATGGCCAAGTCCATTAGGATCCTCCTTGCCATAGCCGCATATTATGACTATGACATATGGAAAATGGATGTCAAAACAACATTCCTTAATGGAAGGCTGCCCGAAGATGTGTACATGACACAACTTGAGGGGTTTGTATGTCTAGAGGAACCAGAGAAGGTGGGCAAGCTTCAGAGATCCATTTATGGATTGAAGCAAGCATCCCGGAGTTGGAATCATCGTTTTGATGAGGTAGTCAAAGAGTTTGGCTTCTTGCAAAACCCTTGATGAGCCTTGTGTTTACAAGAAGGTTAGTGGGAGCACGATTGTGTTCTTGGTGCTTTATGTCGATAACATATTGGTCATTGGAAATGATGTTCCGACCTTGGAGATTGTGAAATCTTGGTTGGGAAAATCATTCTCAATGAAGGACTTAGGAGAAGCTGCTTACATTCTAGGCATCAAGATCTATAGAGATAGATCTCAAAGGCTTCTTGGATTAAGTCAGAGTACATACTTGGATAAGGTACTGAAAGGGTTCAGTATGCAGGATTCTAAGAAGGGATTCATACCGATGAATCATGGTTTAGTCTTGAGCAAGAATCAGTGTCCCAAGACACTTGATGAGCGAGGGCGCATGAGTGGCATCCCTTATGCTTCGACAATAGGATCCATCATGTATGCCATGTTTTGTACTTGACCAGATGTGTCGTTTGCCTTAAGTATGACGAGCCGGTTCAAACAAGACCCTGGTGAGGATCATTGGACTGCTGTCAAAAACATCCTTAAGTACTTGAGAAGGACTAAGGATGAATTCTTGGTTTATGGTGGAACTGATGAAGAACTATGTGTAATTGGTTACACAGATGCCAGTTTCCAAATCGACCAAGATGATTTTAAATCGCAGTCTGGATACGTGTTTCTCCTGAACGGTGGCAGCGTGAGTTGGAAAGGTTCCAAGCAGAGCACGATTGTTGATTCTACAACGAAGGGTCGTGGAGACGCGGACCGTAAAACTAGCGTCTGAGGTATGCTTGGTGGTCACCCTGTGGAGACAGACAGGGCACCAGGTGGGACTGGGTCCCCACTGATTTTCCAACAGTGGTATGTACTCAAATGTTATCAGCTTGAGATGGTTGATAGAGGTGATGTCAAGATATGTAAAGTAGCAGGCGAGGATAATGTTGACGATCCTCTCACGAAACCTCTTGCGCGGATCATACATGAACGCCATGTAACGTCGATGGGGATTAGACACATTGATGAATGTACCTAGTGTAGGAACAGTTCAATTAATGATTGTACCTAGTGCAAGTGGGAGTATGATGGAGATTGTGCCCTAGGGCCAATCATTTTAAATGTTTTGAACATATTGTTTTGATTAATTTATGGATGATAAATTATGTCGTTATCATATTATTAGCATGTTTACAGTGATAACAATCCTTGATTAATTATGTGATAATTATTCTAAATTGTCCCTGGTCGATTATTCGCGTGGGAACGTGAATGAACTAAGACCAACATGACTTCGGTGTATAGAGATACACGCATGTGATGCTTCTCGAGAGTCATGGTGCAATTATGTAATGGGTTACAAGTTGCTGGACCAACCCGGAGAGTCCTACATGGGCTTAATCAAAAGCTAGTCTCTCCTGTACACCTGTCACGATGCCCTTAGACATGAGGTCATCATTATTCCGGCATTGTAGATGCTGAACTTTGGCCTAGTCCAACGTTGCCCGTAACAGGGTAGCCATACAGGCTAGGTACGGGTTTAGTTGTTTGCCGTGCTGAGGAATGTGGTTGACCAAGAAGGAATTTTGTCCCTCATTGTGATGAGAGATATTTGACTGGGCCCCTCGATGAGTCTGTCCAAGGAATGTGTGGCCACACAGGGTAATGGGACTAATTCAAGGAATCGAGAAAGTTATGGTTTGGATTAAGGATGATTTTCCCATGCCTTATCCAAGACCAAAATATCGTGTGACAATAGGGATTATGACAAGGTGGTACTAAGGTTAAATCGTTTGTGTTAAAACGATAACTCACGTGTTTTGGGTAGTCGTGATGGCTTGCTAGAGTCCGCTCTCGACTTTTGAGTCATAGAGATGGCTTGCTGCCAACTTCACTCGAGGCCTGCTTGGTCACACACGAGCATGATCAAGATACTGTAAAGGGACACGAATTAGGGTTTAATTCGTGAGTCACTTTAGTGACACAATTTAAGACATAGTTGAATGTCTTAGGACATGAAGTCTTGTCTTAAATAATATCTACATTTGTGATATTTAAATTTGTTAGACAAGTTTAAATATATTAATTGTTAAATAGTTAATTTGATTAATCTATTTACAATTGAATTCTTGTTTAAAATATTAGGAAATAATAAATTGAATAAGCCTCCTAAGAGTTAGGGAATTATTGATTTATTAAATTCTCTAATATAGGATATCAAGAAGGAGGTGGCGCATGGTTCTTGATTTAATTAATAAAATATGATTTTGTTAATTAGATTCAAGATTTGAATTTGAATTCAAAGATTGAAATTCTGAATTAAGATATTGGGGTAATATTTTAATTCAATATTGTTAGGGAAATTAATAAGTTGGTTATAACTTCCTAAGAGTTAGGATTGTTATTTTATTTATTAAATTCCTATAAAACTAATTAGGGGAAGTCGAATTCTTCAAGATTCAAATGCAAGATTTGATCTTGCATTTTGAATTTCAAGAATCCATTTGAATTTTAAATTAAGATATTAATGTAATATTTTAATTAAGAATTCAAGTCCTAATTTATAATATTAATGTAATTTTATAATTCCCTAATTTGATAATTCTCTAATTTAGGGATTCCCTAATTAGGATTATCAATTCCCTAATTATTTACAATATATATTAGAAAATAAGATTTAGGGATTCCCTAATTAGATTTGGGAATTCCCTAATTCTAGGGATGGGATTCTATTTAAACACACACACACATTAAAGTCGACTTGCCCATATTTTTAATGAGACTAGGGAATTTCGACTTAACCTTAGAGAGAGAGAGAGGAAAGTTGACTTTTCCTAGAGAGAGAAAAGTTCGACTAAACCCTAAATCTTTAGGGCTTGTGTGTGAGAAAGAGAGAGAGGCGCCAAGAAATTGGTTCTTGGTAGTGTGTTCATCTCTCTTGTGCGCCACTTTGGTTCTTGGGATTTTTCAAGAAGAGTTCTTGAATATTCAAGACTTGTAGATTGGTTCCCGCATTCTCTTGGAGAAGAGATTGGAGGCTAGCACTTGGGTATCTGCCAAACTGTTCGTGTGGATCACCAGTAGAGGAAGGACAAGTTGCTGTGGACTTCTTGGATTCGCGGATTTTAAAGCTACCGTCTGATTAGGTATACATCTTCCCTTTTCTAGTATAAACACAGTTAGTGGATCTTGGAAGGAAATTATAGGGTTATGCAAAAATTTTAATTTTACCTATTTTCGCTGCGCTCGCTCTATAATTTCCCAACAGAAATTACCATCGATATGGTTATTCATAGAGGTAAAAATGAAGGACAACACTCCACAAGCAATGGTAGCCTAGCGAAATGCACTACCTTCAAAACCAATCCGCCGGCTCTGTCTCCATAGGCATGGTCGCCCAGTGCAGCACAAACAAAGGGGAAGATGTTGTAAAAAAACAAAAGGAGGGGAGACATCCTCCTACTTAAAGAGTGAGGCAACCCAAGGCAAAACTCAAACCCATGATTTGAAGGGAGAAAGTACCACTAGGTAAAAGACAAAAGACCAAGTACCACACATGGCCCACCATGTGCATGCCTAACACATGAAGCATCCAAGTTCCTTCTCAAGAAGAAACGTGGTACCCCAAGGCTCAGCTCCATGAGCTCAGACAACTAAGGCTGACTAACTCCTCGAGCTGCCTGCCCAAACCCCGACGGGGACAGACTCCAACGGGGACATAATGGTAATTTTTCGGAGGGACTAGTGATAATCAAGGAAGAGAAATGACCCACTAAAGGAGACCACACCCTTACTTAAGGCAGAGACAGAAGGCAACCATGCCCCAAGCTAGGACATGGTTGCCCCAACTAAGGGCACTTTGTCCTCATTTGGGGCGACCATGCCTAAAATTGGCATTCACCAAGGGGTGGTCGCCCCAAATAAGGGCACTTTGCCCTTATTTGGGCGACCATGCCTAGGACATGGTCCCCCCATAGGACTCTGACTTACAGAAGCTAAGTAACTCACGTAACTTAGTTCCAGAAATGATGGATTAAAGATTCTCTCGCAATCAGTGGGATACCGCATCCCACCACCTCTCGCAATTAGTGGGATATCGCATCCCACCAATATCGGACTTACCACGGCCGACCACACTATAAAAGGCTTAGTAGGGCTCGATCAAAGGTAACGCATTCTACTCAGTCTAGACTGATTCATCTCAAATACTCTTTACTGACTTAGGCATCGGAGGAGAATCGCGGGGCTGCCCCCGCTGTTCTTTGTTTGGCAGGAAATCGCCACCAGAATTCCTCACCGAACCAAGTAAAAGCCCCTCGGGCAAAAACCTAGTTCATCAGTATAGATGAAACGTGTTTGTAGATAAATTATGCTGAATTTATAGTGAATAATTGAATAATTATGAACGTATGGGATATAGGTAGAATATATAGGTAGATTTTTTTTTTTAGTAATTCACATATGGTTTGTTGCGAAAATCACTCTAGAGATAAAATTATATATATGAATGATTTATAATTAAGTTGATTATGTTAATAAAATAATTCATAATCAGAAATTGAGGGCTTGGCCTAATTAATATGATTTACTTTTAAGATTATAAATGCTGACATGGAAGCCTTAGGAATGATTTTTATGACATGACATCCATATTTTAACGAAGTTAGTGATGTAACGTTGTTAGAAATTGAATGGATGGACTAACTTTGATAACATAATCATTTGTGAGTGACCAAAATAAGATAGTGACTACTTTGATAACAGAAACATTTGTGAGGGACCAAAATAGAACTTTAGTCAATATATTATATTATTTCATGTGATCTAAATAATTATTAAATCACTTATTCATTTGTGCGAGGGACACATGGAGAAAAGTGTGGGAAAGAAATGGGTTAGTTACTTGTTAAAATTGTAATTTGGAATTGATGAAAAAAATCTTCAAATTTAAAATTTAAAATTGAGATAGTTGGATTCGGATTTTGAGGGATTTATGGAAGTAAAGAGTTTAAGTTTAATTTTTTGTTTTAATATCTTTTTTCAAGATATTATCTATTTATAGTAATATAATTGTATTATCAAATTTATTTTTAAATGTCTAATATTTAATAACTAATTCTTAATTCACGTATATATCATTAGGTAAAACCTTTCATTTCTGATAGAAAACCTTCTCCGCCGTGAGAGTTTCTGGTTATAGAGTATTGTGGTGATGGTGTTCTGGATCTAGGCTCCTATGGCGGCATTCTCTGGCGGCAAATATGGACTATGCATTCCACGACGGGTTCTAGCTTCCACAACAACTTCCTGGTTTGGTCCTGATTTTTGGGTGCAACCAAAATTATATATAACAGTGTGTATAATGTATATATAGTTGTCAACTCCTCTTGCTTTTGAATATATGTGTGCAATCTTTGCGTATTCACAGTCTCACCGAGTAGAAGACAAAATATATATGAATAATAGTATGAAACATGTTGAATTTAAAGAAGATTCATCAATAAATAAAGTTTGACTTATATATATACATATACATTCTTCACTAAAGTACAGATATTAGTATACAAATAATATCTTGCCCAAAAAATGTACACAAATAATCCCGTAAAAAAACATAATCTTCTATTGCCTGTTGAAACTTCCTTTTACACATTACTTGATGGTCCATAACTTTTGAAAACATGTTCATCTTCATCTCAATTGGAATTGGGGTCATTGGACAGTCCAATCGTTCAACGTTCGGTATTGGTTCACTTAACAGCTATATAATGTAGTGTGACAACAAAGGAATTCAACATCTACGCCCAATCACAGAAAACGTACGTCATGCGGCATTTGATTTCAGAGTGGATGTTTCCTCAGTGTTCCCTGAATCCTTGTTGTCTCAAAAGTTACTCACCATTCAGCCAGCTACAAATTAATCCCTGCTTCCAAACAACATGAAGATGACCACATCAACGGCAGAGAAAATCTTCAAGAAATTGAGAACCTTGCGCGTGTTGGATTTGCATGATTTAGGGATAAAATTGATGCCCAATAACTTTGATCATTTGGGTGGATTGAGATATTTGGTTGCTGGTAAGAGATGAATATAAAAGTAAAAAATTAATACCTCTGAAACAGAGAGAATGAAGATTGTGGCTGTGGAAATACTGGGAATGAAATGATGATTGCCAAATGGTAAGAGTGTATATAGAAAAAAAAAATATGGAAGCAAGAGAAGAAAATAGAAGACTAAAAAATTACTACCTTCATTTTGATTTTGGTTGTTGAAACAGAGAGATGGAATGAAGCTTTTGTGGTTATGGAAAATGGTTGCAAATACGGTGAACGAAACAATTGCCAAATGGTAAGGAGTCTTTATAGAAAAAAAAAATATGAAGGTAAGGATGATTTTTTGACTCATGAATGAGCTAAAAAATCGAAAATCATGGAAGTTCCAAAGATACTAAATCAATCAATTAACTAACTAATATTATGTTAAAAAATAAGAAATTAATAAAGATATTCAAAGATACTTCAACATTTTATACCTAAATTATATTGATATTTATAATTACATTTTGATTTTTAAACATGGATATAAAGAATATAAATTACCATGAACCATGGGAGAGTGCATGACTTGCTTATGTATATATAATAGATAGATATATACACACACATTCGTAAATAGGTGTGATGTGGCTGTCCGATTTTACCATCTTATAATGTTGCCTACAAGATTGCCATGTTAATAAGATCCCACCCAAAATCGTTCTTACACAAGATTTAAAGTGAAAATTGCTACAAGATATTGATAGCACTGGATATAGATCCAAACTAAAATCAATAATAATAATAATAATAATAATAATAATAATAATAATAAATCTATGCAAGTATTTTCGATTATGTTTGCTTGTGGACCTTGTTGAATTGGAGCTTGTTTTCCGTACAACCAAAGATTTATCTAGCTTCCACACAAGCCCTTGTTCTTCCCGGAGGTACTGAAATTGCAGCATTGGTGGTGGACCTGCTCGTAATCATAAAAAACATGGAAGATGGTTACTACAAATTAAAAAATTAAACAGCCCGAGACTAAAATCAATTAAAAAAATCATCACGTGAGTATTTATCAATTATGTTTAGTCAAGGACCTTGATATTTGAAGATATGACTTGTTTTCATGCAATCAAAGACTTATCAAGCGAAAGAAGCCCTTACCCTTTCCGGATGAGACACTTCTCTGGGTTGAATTCTGCATATCCTACATCAACAAGACATAAACCATCAGGAGGTGCTGGAGGAGCAGTAGCACGCCTACACGAAGCCTCCATGAGCTTTAACAAGACATTATCTTCTGCACCAGCAGCAGCTTCTCTAATTGAGGTTGCGACAAGCACCCGAACCATCTACCATATTAAGATCAGCCTCAATCAAATGAGCTGCATATAGCAGGCCACTGGGAGAAATCCACAAAAGAAAAGTTTCTTGAACTAACTTTTCAATTTATTAACGATTTTTTACTTATGATGAATCTCAGTTTACAAAGACCATTAGCTATGTACCAAAAATCAGGCATGTCATTCCCACAAATCATTTAGATATTACTATGTGAAGGAAAGGTTCTCAAGTATGATAAGGTTTAAGGTGCCACAATACTTCATGGGGTACCAATAGCAGTTTTGATATTAGTCACCTATAAATTCAATTAATCAATATTTGAGAAACCGATGGATCCAAGCGCATGATGACTTACAAAAGGAGAGAAAAAAAAGGCTTGTTAGATGAGAAATGGGAGTATTGGTGGGCCATCTCAAGAGGGAAAAATACCAGCAAAACAAAGGGAGGAGGCGATAACCTGTAACAGTACCGTTGCAAAAACGCGTAATAACTAGAGCTGATCACGGGCCCTAGTACTATGGACTACTTGGCCCAAGCCCATAAATACATGTCAATCAAGTGAAAATTGGAGTTTGGACTTAAAAAATACTCTAATTTTCACCAAAAAAAAGAATACTCGCTACTCCAGTTTGTCTTCTTCTTCTCGATATGTATGTGTAGGTGTGTATGTGATGTGTAAGGAAGATGACTTTTTTTTTATTTTCAAAGCATATAAGACAAATGAAATAAAGATAAGAATAATGAAACACTGAACCTGAAACGTGTTGGCCTAATTAATTCAGATTGTTTAACTAACAATTATCCAAGTTTATATACGAAGTCCCAATTTTCAACTTCAGTTATTCTTGATTTCTTTTATTTATTTTATACTGATGAGTGATGAATACGTAGACTACTATATATATATATCACTCTGAACAGGTCGCTAGGATTAGTTTGATTAGTTTTTAGAATTAGCAGCTGCCTTAATCTTCTATCTCCAGTACCCACACACAAAAAGATCATAAATATATATACCAAAATGAAACTAATCCTATAGGTTGAAGGCCAAAATGAAACAAAAAAAAAAGTTTGATGATCAAAATGAAACAAACAATAGTTTGAGGACCAAAACGAAACAAAAATTAGTTTGAGGACCAAAATAATCATCCCATAATTTGAGGACCAAAACAGATCAAAAAATAATTTGAGGACCAAAATGAAACTAACCTCATAGTTTGAAGACTATAATAACTAAATAATTTTAAAATTATTACAAAAGAAAAATAAGTTCGGGCTACTCAAGCTCAAGCCCATGGACTTGGGTAAATACTTGGCCCATTGTATGTATAATTTTATTTGGTCCAAGCCCATTTACATAAAAACTCATTGGACTCAAGCTTGGTTAGTCCAAACTTGACCCATGAACAAGTCTAGTAATGACAGAGCAATGAGTGGGGAGGGCACTAGCTAGTGTATTATGCCAGGTGAGTGGTAAGGGGTAAGGAAGGTTTGGCACTTTTGTGGGAGAGAACTTGGCCCCTGGAATGCCAAGATTATCTTAGGTTTATTATTGTGCTACTGTGTTGTTATTTTCCTTCCCCTATACTGATTTTCCATCATTGTTTGGGTGGAATCTTGTTCTTTCTTCATTAATATTTGTAATACTTTCAGAGGTTCTATCATTTCTAGTATCAAAGCAAGACTTTCCCGGGATATGATAAACACCAAAATAGGGGAAGCAAGGATGGAGACTAAAGGAAGGCTTGCTGCGAATAATGACCCTACTGAGCCTATAAGTATCACTGACACACCTTCGCCATAGTGGAACTAATGTTGGAGGCATAAGGAACACCACTGCAAACACTACTGCAAATGTAGTGGAGCCGAAATCATATCGAAAGTTAGAACTTAAAGTATTTACTGGTGAGGACCCAATTAGCTGGCTATTCAGAGTGGAACACTATTTTGTGGTGAACGCAATTCCGGAGGACAAGAAGATAGACGACTTAGAGGAAAAAGCCATCAATTGGTTCCAATGGTTAGAAGCTAGATGTCCTTTTCATGGTTGGAGGCATTTTCAAGGAAAAATGTTGAAACATTTTCATCTCCCAACAGGGGAATGGCTATGAAATTCTGTTGGCATCGAAACAATGCGGCACAGTTGCTGCGTATAGAGAAGTGTTTGAAGTAGTTTCAGCACTGTTATTGGAAGCACTAGAGGAGATGCTTGTTAGGGCATTTCCGAATGGGCTATAAGGAAACATACGGGCTTTTGAATTGATTTATCAATGTTGTAAGCAACAATTTATTTTATAAAATCTTAATGCCATGTTGCATCAAGGAAATATTTAAAAGTTACAATGCGTTACTTTTAATGTCCAACAAATTTCATTGTATTTTAGTTGTTGTTCCACAATCCACATAAGAGAATATAAAATCATATATATATAATATACAGAATGAAAAAGAAGCAACAATTACCTTGCGCAAAAAGCGATTAGCTACCAACTCAACACACATAACCCTGGTTTCTTCACCATTAACCTGGACATAAAAGCTTTCATCAGCACAAGCTTAAATTTTAAGGGCTATTTGATTCCCTTCCCAAAAAACAGTTTTCTATTTTTAAAAGGCCAAAAGTGCGAATTTGGTCCTGTATCTTTGCTCCAGGTCCCAAATCAGTCCTGTATCTTTTTTTGTCTTAGTTTTGGTCCCATGTGTTTTGATAACCTCCCACCGTTAATCCTCCGTCCATTTTAAATTACAGTTTAGTCCTAAACACTTCAAGTCCCTGACTATCAAAATGAAAGTGAAAGAGCATCCTTGAAGATTCTCAAACCTTACATCTTGGTCTTCAATCCATGAATTCTTCATGAAATAGAATAGAAATGCAAAAACAACACAAATTAAAGCAAATGAGAGAGGGACCAAAACTGAGAACGCAGAAAATTTTAAACCCACCAGAAAAAGCCACAAACTTGCCCGAAAAACGTACGAAAATCGCCGAGAAACTCAAGAACTCATCCAAAATCCCCAATTCTTTGAGTGAGATTTTAGTGGATTGGAGTTTTTCGATGAGTTCTTGAGTTTTTCGGCGATTTCTGTACGTTTTCCGACAAGTTTGGGGCATTTTCTAGTGGGTTTTAAATTTTATGCGTTTTCAGTTTTGGTCCCTCTGTCATTTGCTTTAATTTGTGTTGTTTTTGCATTTCTATTATATTTCATGAAGAATTCATGGATTAGGGACCAAGATGTAAGGTTTGAGAATCTTCAGGGATGCTCTTTCACTTTCATTTTGATAGTCAGGGACTAAAGTGAAAGGGACGTGAAGTTTTCAGGACTAAACTATAATTTAAAATGGATGGAGGACTAACGGTGGGAGGTTTTCAAATCATATGGGACCAAAACTGAGACAAAAAAAGATATAAGACTGATTTGAGACCTGGAGCAAAGATATAGGACCAAATTCGAGACAAAAAGATATAAGACTGATTTAAGACCTGGAGTTCGCACTTTGGCCTTTTTAAAAAAAAAAACTATAAGACATGTATGATGACATTGTTTTATGTTTTTTGTATTTAAAATTCAAACCATCAAATATTGTTTTAAAATTTAAAAAGTAGACAACTACTAAATATTGTTCTGAACTGCCAAAACAATTTTAAGAAGTTGTTCTTAGAGAAAGGAATTAAACAGGCCCTTACTTCCTTCCAAGAACAGAAGCAAAAGTAGTCAGGAAAAACTTAGTCAAAATTCAAGCGCATCAAGTGATAACATCCAGGATGTGTAGGAGGGGCAACGAAGACTTAAAAGATATCATATAAGATGGAATTAATTAAACATACTTATCAGTATTAAATTCATATAACTTCTAATATTTGGTTTGGGGACAGTTTTTATGTTTGGTTTTTCTTAAATAAAGAACGAAGGAAATTTGTGTTGAAAATATATTTCATTGAATAATTCTTAGATAGATAATACAATGAAGATTGCATATAAATACACAAAGAAAGCACCTAATACATTCAATACTCAACTACTCAACCACCTAATTAATATAGGAACCAAATACTGACTCACTAAATAAATAAGGATTGACATATTCATGTTTCTCAACATCTCCCCTCAAGCTGAGGTTAAGAACTTTTCTCAGCTTGCATTGTTGACTTTGGCAATAAAGGCCAAAAAGTGAGTTCGTAAGACAAAAATAGTGATGGCTTGTGTTCTTGTTTGAGTCTCAAATGTTGAGAAACATGAATATGTCAATCCTTATTTATTGCGCACTACATGTTCCATTGAGGAGAAAACCAAAGCCAAGACAATATTCTTTAAAACCGTGTATATGCTTAAGAATTGTAGAAGAAAAATAAGTGGGTGGAGTAAAGGGCATATAAATCAAGTAACTATACATACATATATATATATATATTTATATTTATATTTATATAACTTATCAAATATCTTAATGAATGATGCGAGTGATAAACAAATTGCAGGTCTTTCATGTCAGTCCAGCCATTTGCAGGTCTTAGATGCAAATTTCACCTAATCAGACCAGGAAAACTGATATACCATACAGCCTAGATTGAAACACTTGATATAGATGAAAGCTATACCAATTATTGAGGACAGAATCTTGGAGTCAGGATAGAAAGTGAGAGAAGAGTCAAAAGGAGACCTGATAATTATTAAGTTTTCGGGATGTAAGCTACCCACGTAGGACTAATTTTTTCATTGCTTATGTAATGTGAAGTCTGTTAATGCATGTAGGAAGCATCATAGTAAGTTAGAAGGAGGTCGGCATTCTATTCAAGGGGTTCAGCGTTTCTGTTTAGAAGGAGGACCCTAAAATTATGCTAAACACAAGAAGAGTTTTTGAGAAGTTGAGAACTTTACAGCACGGCACAATAACAGATAATTGTCTTCTGTTATATTGTAGTTGGGCTCAAGCCACCACCCAATGAACCTACCAATTAAGATTTTTAACATAGATGTGCCACTTTGGTTATAAGGAAAGAAAAAGAAAAAGATTTCAGAATTTGCCACCTCTTGCAATTGAGTGAAGGATCAACTTTTTTTCCTGCAATTGCACTTATTTCAAAAATTTACAGCAGCTCACTTTGCATAGTTTAACCCAACTATTCTGACAAGAAATGATATGGGCACTTTATTTTTTACCTGAAGAATCTTATATGAATTTCAAACTCGGTTTTTCTGTCATGTTTATGTCTAAATCATAAAGAAATAACTGAGTTTATTACGTGTCTCTTGGTGTTTTTGGCTGTGCTTATGGTTGAACCATCTTGCACAAATTGCTAATAATGTTTTCCCCACAATGCCCTATTTCCAACAATCCAGTAGATGAATGCATTTTATAACCAGCTTATCTTCATATTCTTTTTTTCTTTATGATTTAGACACAAACATGACAGGGAAATGACAATTGCAAACAACAAATAAGAGGCAAGAGAAAGTAGAAGGAAAAACAAATTTTTGGAATCCAAAACTAGCAGAAAACATTACACTAATTGGTAATCTGGCCTCCATAGCTTGAGCATGGTAAATAAAACATTCTGTCGGTGGACCACTGAAACAGAATAACAACCATAGTCAATATGAATACATACTATATATAAGTCTGATCAAATATAATGAAAAAACATTTTAGAGCAAATATTCCTTAAGCGCTCCCAAGATACATACATCCACACTAGCACTTTGATCAAAATAATCTAATCACTAAGTAAGATTTATTTGCCTAGAACAGTCACACAGCTATTAAAATTTTATACGCTCTGCTAAAATATTATGTGGGAGAATTTATATGTTAACACTAGATGAATAGAAGGCATGAACGGGGGAAGAAAAGCTAGCCAGGATTACAAGACACTCCTAGCCACTTATTGAAATTGAAATGCCATAGAAGATTTTGTAATCAAGAACTTGGAAATTAAAATAATGGGTGACCACACTTTATTTATACGCCGATCTTCTTCAGGGGGAGTGACTATTCTCTTAGTGTATGTTGATGATATTGTGATCACTGGGGATGACATTGACAGTATTGCCCTGTTGAAAGAACAGTTGGTGAAAGAATTTGAGATTAAGGAGCTTGGGAGACTCAAATATTTTCTTGGTATTGAGGTGGCTCACTCAAAGAGTGGGATTTTCATTTCCGAACAGAAATATGTTGTTGACCTGTTGACAGAGGCGGGTAAATTGGGTTGTAAACCAGCCTCCACTTCAATGGAGCCTAATCACCACCTGTATGATGCACCTGAAGAAGGGTTGATAGATAAAGGTTCCTATGAGAGGCTTGTGGGAAAACTCATTTATCTTGAACATACTAGACCGGATATAGCTTATGCTGTGAGTATTGTCAGTCAATTTATGCATAATCCGAGAGAATCCCATTTAAAGGCAGTTCATCGACTTCTTCAATACTTGAAGGGTACACTAGGGAAAGGCATTGTCTTTAAGAAAGGGGAGAGCTTGACTTTGGAAGCCTATACAGATGCAGACTATGCTGGATCACTTATTGATAGACGGTCAACTACCGGGTATTGTACATTCTTGGGAGGGAACCTTGTAACTTGGAGAAGTAAAAAACAAAATGTGGTTGCAAGATCAAGTGCGGAAGCGGAGTTTAGAGCAATGGCACTTGGTGTATGTGAACTTCTGTGGCTCAAGATTATCCTTGATGACTTGGGCGTTACTTGGGAAGGCCCAATGAAGCTTTATTGTGACAACAAGTCAGCCATCAGTATTGCTCATAACCCGGTTCAACATGATCGTACTAAACATGTGGAGATTGATCGACATTTCATTAAAGAAAAGTTGGATAGCGGTCTCATATGCACTCCTTACATTCCTTCTAGTGACCAACTTGCAGATGTGCTTACCAAAGGCTTGTGTACTATCACCTTTCAGAGTCTAGTCAGCAAGCTTGGCATGGAAGATATCCATTCATCAGCTTGAGGGGGAGTGTTAGATTGATACAATATCTTATTAATATCTGTATTATTCTAGGATTAACATTAGGGATTGTGATTAGTAATTAGCTATAATCTCTCATGTAATTACTCATTTGTGTTTTCCTTCCTAGAATAGATTCATTACTCACTTGTATAAATACCTTCACTTACATGAGATCAATAACACAGTATTTTTCCAGACAATATTTGTCAAGTATCATAGTTATGATTTATTTTTTCTCTTAGAGTTTTATCTGGTATTAAAGTTATTTGAGAATGTGAAAAATAATGGAAGTTACGATGGCCTAAGTATGTTGAGTTTTCCTTCAACCCATGTTGCCAACCATAACTTTTATTTTAACAATAAATTTCAACAGTGACCATCTACTTCCCTACAAACAAAGACACATAAATAAATGTGGGTCTATTATAGTCCCATGTCACCAGGACACCAGCCTATGTTCTACTAATCTGGTCACAGCAACAAGGAACCTTCTAAAATTTTTCCGCATTTCAAAACAGTTTAAAATTCTTGTTTTAACAAAACCACGGAAAAAACAGGTAAGATGAGAGAGGTAACAAAGATGGTGTTATCATTACAGAGTTTTTAGTGGACTGGCTATTTCATTTCAGTTGAGAAAGTGATAGGCCCTAATTAATAAAAGAGTTAAATATTCAAGATATGGGAAAGGAATAAAATAAATTAGGGATGGGCAGAACTTTGGGTTCAGGAAATGGGGAACACTTGGAAATGGTTGCTGGCTTGGGAGATGCTGCTGAATGGGTATTTATTAGTAGGTTTAGGAGTACTTTAGGCAGGGAAAAACTGGGAACATTGTGAGAGAGTACTGACCTCTAGGAAGCCAGCCTGTGTGGTATCTTTGAGTGTTCTGTTGCTGTAATTAGGAGTGTTCTTGTGTGTTTTCTGGTCAGGTCTGTATACTAGGTGTTTGGGGACTTAGTTGTTCCTCTATTCTGGTGTAAGGGGTTGTAATTTTCTGCTATATCTAATCTAAGTGCATTTCAGTCCCTAAACTCTATCTCAGTTCCTATCAGAAAGTAATTTGAATATTAAGGTCTTACTCATTTCTTGAAGCCTTTGTATCACGAGCAAACATCTTGTAGGACAACAGCTTCCCTTCCAAATTTTGTAAAAGCTGGTTTACCTTTCTTACACTGAACACAAATGATTTCTTTTCACTTTGAAACTCATCCTTGCTGATGGAATTGTGAATTTCATTACATCTAAAATTTTCACAAACCCCATTTCCACTGCTTTCGTCCCTGTACTCGTCATCAGTGAGTGGGAAAATATAAAGGTAGCGCCTCCATTTAGCAGAGAAATTAGGATGAAAGACACGTGATACCTACAGTGCATGGCATTTATTATAAGTAAACTAAAGTCTCCAAATAATAAGCGAAGGGATTAAAATAATGATCAAATATATTTCCATTGAAAATCAAAGCAACTAACTAGCAAACCCTTTAAAGCAAAAAAAAAAAAAAAACTAGCAAACCCAAATCTAATTGCACTTTAGCATTCCATTGCAGATTAATTGAATAGCATGTTACCTCTGAAACAGATATGACTCTGAGTTTCCCTGGAGCGGCATGATTGATTGCATCCTCAATATCACTTGGTTTAACATCCGTCCTCCAAGTGTCTAAATTAAACCTAAGATTAGGCATCTATATAGCAAAACCAAATGCAAAGAATGCTAGACAACAATTAACTCCAATAAATAATAAAATGCACGGATTCAAATCTTGGAAACAGCCTCTCTGCACAGCAGGGTAAAGCTGGGCTAAAGCTGCGTACATCTTGACCCTCCCCAGACCCCACCTAGTGGGAGCCTCGTGCACTCGGCTGCCGTTTATTGAAATAATAAAATGCACAATACAACAATAAAACTACATAAATAGAGCCTTTTTCCTACAATGATCAGATACAAGTCCATGCAATAATATTTTAGTGCTTACATCCATACAGAACAGAATAACACCAGAGCTTTCTACAAAAAAAATTGAAGCAGGGACTTCTTTCAAACCTGTAAATTGGTGTCAATTGGTCTTCCCTCATAAATCCGCATTTGGTAAGTTATTACATTCTGTGTCTAACTTATGACCGAATGTCGTTACTGGTAATCTGGTAATAAACTGATTTTCATCTTTTCCGAACACTGAGTTTGCTTCTAGTTGCAATTGGACTTACCTCTAAAAGTATTGTTATTGAACAAAATGGAAAAGTAAATAAGTTTCTAGCAATTTATAACTAGCTAGATCTAGTTATGAATATAGAAGTGCCAGCCATTTAATAAAATTATTCATGAACCTTCTCTTCATAACTCAATCTTTTCAGTTAAACTTAACATGGGTATCAGTACATCTATCACCAAGTGTTCAAAAGTTCAATTCTTACCGGTTACGACCCATGTTTTTTAAATAAAATTAAGTTTCAAAAGGCATGGTGGGTTTGTGCTTTGTTCACACATCACATGCCCAAGGGCCAAGGGGCTTTCATTTAAAAGACCAAGCTAAATGTTATAATAGAAACATTTCAGACCTTCACCGTTTACTTGAGCTTTTTGGAGTTGAGATGGATCTTGACAAAAAAAGAATCCAAATATCCAATGATTCCAATCAAATCCCATTAGAACTTGGCAAAAAGCCCCCATAACAAGTGTATTAGAAGAAAAATCTCACACAAGGTGTTTTCCATAATTAAAAGTGTCAAGACATTGGCACATTTTGGGTCAGAAATAAGACAATCAGAAGATTTCTCTTAATCATACTCAGACAAGAGCATAGTCGTCGAAATTTTGCAATATGTGATAACAAATTGTCCGAAAACTTTGATTCACCTCCTCGATGATACTGATCAATGGCTGAATTGAAGAATGGCTAGAATCGGTTGCTGAATTGCCAGAATCATGTGAGTCAACCAAAAACCTGAATCGCTCAATGCTAGTGATTCCAAATCTATGTTCACCAACGGGTTTTTTTGGTTAAGTGACATGGTAGAAGAAACCCGGAATTCCGAAACAATGGAGAAGGTGCATGGCTGGGCTATAGGCTGAATCAATTTTTCTTTTTTTAAATATTAAAATCAGTGAAATGAACTATTTGGCTTTTGTGAAGACTTGGAAAAAATTTGGACTTTAGTGCCAAAGGGACTTTTTGGAATACAGTAAAACACAATTGCACAATGCAAAAAAAAAATGCATTGTTTAGAAATGCACTAAGGCAAGACTCAGATGCACAATGCAAATTGCCATGAGAACAATGGAGTGAGGACAGTAACCAAACTACCAATAAAAATTGAAATGACAACAGCCACACACCAAGATAAATTAGATGTGAAATTGTGTTAGGGTATCCAATCTCTTCCGTTCTCTCCCCTCCAATAATCCAAACAAGCCTTTAGTGTTGGTAAATCTTACGAATCAATACGATTTACTATTTATATTTTAAAAACTAGCTACTCGATTCACAATTCATTATGCAATTTGATAACCATGGACATGAGGAACACAATGCTGAGCCAATTATGTCACAGTAAATTCAAATCTTCCAGATTTGCCTCACAAAACTTTGCAGATTATAAAGCAATACATCAATGTAATGGTTGGGCAGCCAACAAATTGCCGACATAAGGGAAATTACTTACAGAAAGAACATACTTGCTGAAGGCCTGTGACTCCTTTGTCTGTACGCCCAGCCACAACAGCACAGCCTTCAACAGGCAAACCTTTATCCTTGAGTTGTTGAGCTTTCTTTTCATCAACAAAGTCACCAAGTGACCATTCAACTATGCTGCATCAGGATATAAATACAATAGCATAAAGCAGTAAATGCATAATCCATCAAACAAATTTTTTATTTTTATAAACTCATCAGTTTTGTTCACCAAATAACGTCATAGAATCATAAATCTCACGTTAAGCAGTATGGGATGCTCAATGAAGTACTTAAATGACTTGATTTTCCCCTCTCAAGTCTCAACGGCTGTCCCACACTACTCAAATGTGGAAAATAGGCATCCCATATATCCAAGTTGCTATCAGAAGTACACAAAGAAAAAGCTAATTTGTAATTAGAAAGGTAAATGCCCAAATTATCTTGAATTAGTGACAAGAAAGAAACACCTCACCCAACCACCAGGTGAGCTGCAAGTAAGTCAATAAAGGACCAACCCAGTTCGAGTCCCCACTTGCTGGGGCTGTTGGGTAAGGGAATATACTAGGCAGTCTTACCCCTGTTATATTCAGAGAGGCTGATTCAAACCCGTGACTTCAGACCCCACGGCAAGCGTGCTTACCGCTGAGCCAAGTCGGCCCTTCAAACTAGTGCATTCTACGATATGCAAATGGCAGGACACTGAATAATAATAAAAATTAACAGCTTGCCTTTGGACAGTCTTCAATCCTGGTTGCTTTTGCCACCCATCAAAAGAAGCACCATGATATGAAAGAACAATTTTGAATGTTGTCCTTGCCCACCTTCCACTGCGATCTTCAGATGCAGAACTATTAAATTTAGTCTCATCCAAAACTTCTTCTATTTCAGTATCATTTTGGTCAAGTGTCTGTTATAGTCACATGAAAAGAAAAATTAAGTATATAAATAGAATAGCATGATAAGCTAATATTCAACAAGTAAAAAGAAATGGAGCATTACATATAGTAATATCGTTAACACATACACACCAGAATCCTTTGAAGTGAAACTAAAGGCTAGTAGTTGAAAACTTATGAGCTTCTTTGGGAAATGCTTCTCAGAAGCACAAGAATTTGATTTTTGGTCAATTTCATATCAACCAACCCAGCATCTAGAGTTCATCACGAAAGAAATTTCATTCTCATAACTGGTATCTCCAAGAACCTACCCAAACTCAAAGAAAGAACTTTAGCCATGACTTTGTAAGCAAAGGATACGAAACTAATCAGTCTAGAATCACACACCTTAGTAATCCAGTCCTTTTCAGGAGCAAGGGTGAAGAAAGTCACCTTCATGCTAGTAGTAATCTTACCATTAACAAAGAATTCATTAAAAGGATTTTATCAAACCGTCTTTCAGAAAAGACTAGCAAACCTGGAAAAACCTCATATTGAACCAGTTAGGACTAAGCATCTTCTCCTTATCCATCTTCCAAATTGCATTATTAATTTCGTCCTCCTCAAAGAGCCTTGTCTAACCAAGCTACCATAGAAACACCTAAAGGAGACCAATCAAGTCCTTCGAGGAAAGTCCTCTACATCAAAATAAAGTTCTTCATAAAACCTAACCACTTCCTAAGAAATTGAATCAATCCTCACAATTCCTTCCGATCTCTCCAACTCCTTAATCAAATTTGTGTTCTTGCATTTTCCACCTTATGAAAGTAACTTGAATTCACATTTGTGACGCCAACTAATTTCTTCCTTATAAAGAATCTCATCAAATTCATTCATAAGGCCTAACCTAAGAGCACACTGCTCTTCCACTAAACCACCATCACTCTCAATCTTATCAAGAAACTCTAGTTCCTTAACAACCTTCCTCCCTTCCTAATCCCAGTACAAACCTCCTTATACAGCATCCTAAGCTTCTCTTCACAAACCTAAAACCCTCCCCACCTATGTCAAAAAACTCTTCCCACCAAGTCTTAAATCTTAAATCTTAAATCTTAAATCTTAATCTTAATCTTAATCTTAAATTAATTACAAAGGAGTGACGCTAAAGCCACATATTCCCATACTGTAATGGAGTCAGATAAAACCCTATACTGTATTAATATTAATAAGCATAAACAAAATCAATCCTCTTAATTGGATTCTAGGAGAGGATGAGATTACAAAGGCAAACACAGAATAACACAACATAAACATATGTATCTAGTTTTTGAGAGGCCAAACTCTCCCAAAACTTCCCTAATTTTTCATTGCCCAACCCACAATACAAAAGCTGAAATATCTTGAACAACAATATTGAATTGAAGAGATTTCTAGAGCTGTGATACATGGAAAACAGGGTGTATCCTAGCTGATTATGGTAATTCAAGCTGATAAGCAACTTCATCATGTTTAGTTGGATCTTAGAAGGTCCATAGAAGTGAAGGATGAGTATCTCATTAGTTCTTCTAGCTAATGATTTCACTCTATATGGTTTTAGCTTGAGGTAAACCAAATTTGCAAGTTCAAAATTGATATCTCGTCAACCCTTGTCATCATAGGCCTTCATCAGTGCTTGAGCACTCTCCAATTGCTCCTTGAGCTGTGTGAGTATGGTATTTTGGTTCTGTATCTATTCACTACTGTTCATTGACTTCCTCCACAATTGAAACAATCCTCTATGTTGAATGTAGTAGGTGGGTCTCTTCCATGCAAGGCTTTAAATGGGGTCATCCCAATAGATTGGTTAAATGTGGTATTGAACCAATATTCAGGCCATGCCATCCACTAACTCGACTGTTCAGGTTTGTCCCCAATAAAACAGCATAACTAGGTCTCTAAAGTCCTACTCACCATTATGGTATGTCCATTGGTCTCCGAGTCATAACCTGAGCACTAGTTCAAATTTCAATTTCATTCTAGCTAGCTTAGGTTCCCTCCAAATTCAAAAACTTGCTAACAAATATTCTGTCAATCAACTTCTTGCACAAAAACTGCAGCAGCTACCTTTGCTGTAAAAGGGATAGATAGTGGTAAGAAATGGGCATACTTGTTCAACCCATCCACCACCACCAAAATGGTGTTGGACCCTTGAGATTTAGGTAGCTTAATGATGAAATCCATATTCACATCCTTTCTAACTCTTAGCAGAATGGCTAACAGCTGTAATAATCCAGCACAACTCATGGCATGGTATCTATTCTTTTTGAAATTTCACATTTGGCTACATAGTTTTGAATGTCATTCTTAATTCCTTCCCAATATAAATGCCCATCAATCTCTTGTAGGTGGTCCATAGGTACCCAAATTGACCACCCAAAGGGAAATTATGAGATTCCTCTATCAACTTTGGAGTTCTTTTTAAGGTATTTGGCAACACTAGCAAATTTTTGAACAAGCATCCATTCTTCATGTTGTACCCCTCTAGTGAAGCTAGCCCCTTAATGATCTACTGCTAGACAGAGTACATGTTGTCATCCCTTTCTATCTCCTGATCCCACGCTTCAAGGTCTTCATATTGCCATAGTAAAAAGGCTTTCGATCCATTTCTCCTCTACTTGATAAGGCATTTGATACTTTGTTTTGTGCTCTAGGTTCATATTGTATCTCAAATTTAAAACCCATAAGCTTAGATACCCAAGGTACCCCAACTACTGATTCCCAAAAATACATTTCGTTTTATGTTGAGCACCCGCTAGTGTTTCTTATGTATTTCGAATACTACTTGCAAGTGTTCAAAGCGTGATGGGCGATAAGGGCTAAAAACAAGAATGTCATCAAAGAATACCAAGACAAATTTGAAAAGTTGTTCCTTTTAAATATATTCGTAAAATAATGGAGAGTAGAAGATGTTTTAAGATGATCAAGAAAAAGTCACAAATGTTCTCTATTGGCCACACCCTACCTTAGTGAGGAAATTACAATAATTTATTAGTTTCACAAGGTACTATCGACAATTTGTGCAAAACTACGGCATTGTTGCAAGACCTTAGCACACACAATGCTCTCAATTACTATTCATTAGAAAGGGAATGCAACCAACTTTATGTATATTATACAGCTTTCCAAATCGATCAATTCACCAATTATAAATCATTGAATAACTATTGAATTTGATTCAATAATCCTCTTTGCAACTAACATAAAAGCAAAATAGAAAATTAAATTCAACAGCTAGAGACCATTGTCAGAGTAGAAAGGATGAGGTGTGTATTCTCAAGTCAAATATGAAATGCAAAGGAAATTAAATAAGGCAAAGTTTTCTGCCTCAATATTGACAGGTAATAGGTAAGAAATCTACATCACTTCCCCAATATACAATCAATTCTATCAGGTCTTTCACCACTTTTACAAGACATTAATTCAACAGTAGTAGTTTATGCGCATTATCCACAAAATAGGGATTAAAAGCCAAGGAAAAGTATTGCCTCTCAATCCTTCTCAGTAATATGATGTAAACAAACTATGATTAAAGGTAGAAACCACATTACAACATAAGCATAATATGCCTTCCTAAAACAACACACCTCAGCTCCAAACAAAACTGGTAAAGACAAGCTCCCTTGGACAACATTCAAATAAAAATCATTGACTAGTTGCCAAGGCCTTCCATACATAAATTGGTAGCTTTCCCTGTCGAATATAAATACACCCATTTCTTAAAAGAAGTTTTAAAAGCAATTTACGAAAAACCTACATTTCTAGAACATTTAAAATATCTATCAATCAAATCAAGGAGTTACCTAGCAGTCCATCTCACATATCTGCAAGGATCAGTATGGTTGTAATGCACATAGTCTTCATTTAGATGCAGCTTCTCCATAGAAGATGAGCGAATGACCTAGAAAGAAATAGTTACGGCTTTGTAAGGCTATCAAAGTTTGAGATTGTCAACAGAGAAATTTCTGTAAATCAATGATTAATATATCATTTCGGATAGTCATGTGACTTTTAAAGTAAGCATCCCCTACCCAATAGAATGATATTCTCTGCTGAATTGACAATTGAAACTTCAGAAAAGGCAGAGGTATTAGACCCCTTATAACTCGTACACCCTCAACTCGTCTCCAAGTCTCCAACATCCAACTCATTGAACTAATTGTCTCATTTAGACTTCCAAACTCCTCCTGAAGAATGAACTCTTAGCCTCAAAACCCGAGCCACAAGGGGGCTTCCAAAATTTCTCAATTATTAGCATCATTTGAATTAATAATAAAAAGTATTGCTTTTATCATAGTTCGAAAACTCAGATCAGACATTGACGCGGATAGGAGCTCAAGTCATCCTGTCATCAGTTCACAACTAGGTCACTATAGCTCGATCAAATAAGAAAAATAACAAATATCTTTTCTACTTTAAAACAGCAAGTTGTTTACAAATTTATTTTCTAAAATTGCCCCTATGATATTTCTATTTCTACAACTATCTGTAGATTAAAAGAAGGACTCAAAGGGGACAAAATTGACATTTGCCTCCATTTAGTTATGATAACATAACCACTTGGGCAAAAGAAACCCCTTGGAAAATCATTGCGTCTTTCTCTTTAATTGATCTAAAACCCAAATCATTACATTTGGCACCCATAAGGAAAAGTTACATTGTTTCAATCTTTAGTAACCTTTAAGTTCCAACCAAAAATGACTCCAAGTAGAGCTGACCATATTCACAATCATCACCAATGAAATAGATCACTTAATCAAAATTCATCAGCCTGATGTGTGATTACTTCATCTAAATTTCACACGAATCATTCTCACCAGAAATGGAAGAAAGATTATATGGTGATAGTATTTTAAATTACATGTGTACCAAAAATTTCTCATCAATTCAATTCCCCTCCAATTTTGAATATCTCCTTAATAGAGAACGGCTAAAATTACACTAATTTATCCATAAGAGAGAAGAAATTACAGTACTTAATTCAATTAGAAGCAGATTTCTATCATAAGAGACTGACAAACGGACTTGTGGAAATGGGCAGCAAGATGTTAATGTCTTCATTCCAATCACAAGATGATACAACCATTAAGTTAATTATTTACAATTATATATGTTAGAGCAATTAGGATGTGTGAAGTAAAAGGAGACGACAAGAAAAAGGAACACAACTGCAGACGAATTCACAAATACACGAAGACGAAAATTTTAAAAGAAGGAAGCAAAACCTGAAAGAAGCAGAGACGACGAGTTAGCCACCCCCACCGTTGACAAGCACAAAGGACGACGACAAGCGGCGTTTTCCACCTTCTCTCGCGGCGTTTTCTGCGTCACAACCGTTGGTCCTCTCACTTGCGGCCTACTTTCCTTACCATCGACGGGGGGTTAAGGTTGGGGCTGAGTTGCTTTGGCGAATATGACGATCTGTATCAATGGATATGGAACTCGAAGAGACAGGATTTGTGCACGAGGAATTAAGGGATGGGTAGGGTTTAGGGGGATGATTTTAGAATTTGGCCAAAGTCATATTTTGGTCCCTTGTTATGCTCATTGTTCCAAATAGGTCACTCAGTTATTTTTCGTTCCATATTGGTCCCTCAGTTATCCAAAACTTGTCAAAGTTGGTCCCTCTAACGTTTTCCATCCATTTTTTCGTTAAAAAAATAGGAAAAATAAGCTTTCATCCCCAAAAGTTTTATTTTCTTATATTAAGATCCTTTTCTTTTTATAATAGGACCAAACCGTAAGAAAAGAAAATAAATTAAAATTTTAAGTGAATTTGCCCAAAAACACAAAATTTTCTCTCCTTCTAGAACACCACTCTCTCTCTCTCTCTCCCCCTCGGCTCTCTCTCTCTCTCTCTACCCCTCGGCTCTCTCTCTCTCCCCCTCGGCTCTCGCTCTCGCTCTCTCTCTCTCTCTCTCTCACACACACACACACCACTCTCTCTCTACCCCTCGGCTCTCTCTCTCTCTCTCTCCCCCTCGGCTCTCTCTCTCTTCGTCATGTGCGATTCCAACATCCACTCGGCCAACCCTCTCGTTCGTTGGCACAAGCGTGTTCCCGTCAAGCCGTTCTTCGATTCCGCCAACACGGAATCCGACGCCGATTCAGAATTGTCATGAGAGAATCCGTCGAGTCCGATTCTGTTATCGGTGGGAAAAAGGAGGTTGACGGCGGCGGCGGTTGAGGGAATTCTCCTTGAGGGAATCGAAGAACGGCTTGACGGGAACACACTTTTGCCAGCGAACGAGAGGGTTGGCCGAGTGGATGTTGGAATCGCACATGACGGAGAGAGAGAGAGAGAGAGAGAGAGAGAGAGAGAGAGAGAGAGAGAGAGAGAGAGAGAGAGAGAGAGAGAGAGAGAGAGAGAGAGAGAG